>JARKHS020017194.1:0-18106 GCA_030143305.2 Amblyomma americanum
GTTTGTTTTTTATTTGTTTTTAGTTTATTTGTTTTCTGGAATCGATTTTTTTTTGTTTACATAGCATTTAATGTAGGACTAATATCTTGTTGCGAGCTAGTTGGTGAATCATCATGGACAGCGACAGCGCGAAGCAACTAGCTCGAAAGAGAGAGACGAGATCAGCGCTTGTCGTGTGTTCTCGTGTCTCTCTTTCGTCCTTGTTCCTTAGCGCTGCCGCTTTCCAGGGGGTTGTAAATGATCACGCTATTAGAAATGCGAAAGCTGATTGAAATTGCGTTAACCGCTCTACGTTGCGGCATTCAAATCAGCGCTCACCAAAACAACGCAGCACCGAGTCGCCGACTTCGGCGCTGCTGACATGCTACATCACATAAAAGTAAACGAGCGTGAAAACACATTTGGGTGTATACTTGCCTAGCTGCGAGTTGTCGCCGTAGTCTGGTGGGACATCTTGCGAGTCCACGCCGTACTCGCGAGCCTGCACCTTCGGCCTGTGGCTGAGAAGCGCGCTCATGTGGTCATACCACTTCCAAGCCGACGGTGCAGCTCCACTTCTCTCTTGCTCCAACCGTTCCTGTCACACAAGACAGAATTGTGCTGCAACGTCGTATCATTCCGTATGGGTGTCGAAATTCGGCTGAGGGAATGTTTATACTCACGGCCGTGAATCGCTTCTTCAAATCGTTCCAGCAGTTCCGCAACTGCTGCCACGTCCAGTGGTAGCCGAGATTGGCCATTTCGGCCTGCAGATCTTTGAACACATCTTGATTGCGCTGCCGTCTGCTGTCCAGCGCCTCGCTCACTTTTTTTTCACTGATTAGCGCTAAAAAACATTCTACTTCCCGGTCGGTCCAAGAAGCTCGGGTGGAAACAGCGCGGGGACCGACGGCGGCTGCCATTTTGGTCGACTGGTCACATGACCGAAATCTTTCCCAGAGTTCCCCGTTACCCGACTCCCTGACCCGACTGGCGGGTCAGGCGAGTTAACCTACCCCCTGCAGGCGAGTTAACTCGACTCGCTCTGCCGCTTATTTTACTCGACCCGACAGCGTCTACATGAACCCGGCAACTGGTTTTTTACCCGACAAGCTAACTCTACTCGACTCTATCGGGTTCATGTAGACAGGGCTATGGAGGTTTGGCGTAAACCCGACTCGTCGCTGGTGTCGCTGGCGCCATCTATGGGAGCCTCTTGTAACAGTTCTGGTTAAGTAATTTGGTAAAATGCATTGTTCTGGTATAATTTTCGCAGCGAAAGTAATTCTTTATTCTAGAAATTACTCGTTTCAAATTCACCAGGCTTCTTGTGTCAGCAGTTTCGGGCTATTTGTTTTTATGGCCGCACCCCTTGGAAAAAGGGAACAATGCGTGGCAAGGCTGGGCCGCCAAGCGAAGCTGCACACTCAGACGAGGGAAAACTTATGTGCCCAGGAGAAAGCAGTCACAGCAGACACTTTGGCGTCGAGTGTATGCGACGAAGGGAAAGCTGCGTAATTTTCGGGACTGAATACAAACGCACACGCACCGACACATCAGCAGCTCCGCGACAAGCTGTGTTCTGTCTGCATTGGGTACACGCACAGCACCGTTAGCCCACAGGAATGTCGATCGCCCTGGCGCCGAGTCTAACGAAAGGAAAGCTGCATAGCTTCCAGCACTGCATACGGTGTGAGAGGTCTTGTGCAACTGATTGGCATCTCATATAGTCGGAATTGTGCAGGACCGGTCGTTTTTCCAGATCATCGGCGGGGAGCACTATCTTGAGCACGGGGCTCTAGCATCCCCTGGCGGCAACTTCTTACACATGTATCTAGGCCGGCTAGGCCCGCTAAAGTTGGGACTGGCTATACTGCCGGACTGCCCCGTCATTCCTACGGGGCCGCGGGCATGTACGTGGCATGCCTCAAACATCCCTAGACGACACGACGCCGAACTCCAACGGCAGCGTGTGTGGTCGACGTTCGAGCCGGCAGATGGCACATTTCGGAAAGAAAAATTCAAGGAATAAACGAGACGGAACACGCGCGCTAAGGCATCGTATGCCTACTGAGGCGACCAAGGAAGGAAAATTCAGTTCAGTTCAGTTCAGTTTATTTCCTTAAAGACCCCAATTCAGGGGTATTACATAAGGGGTGGGGCTACGGATATAACATGAGGTTCTAGTCTAACATCATCTGCGTTATCTCCTGGTGGAATCTTGATGGACAGGTAATGGCGGCGACTTGGTGGGGAAGGCCGTTCCAGTCAGATGCTGCTCGGGCAAAAAACGAGGCCGAGAATGTAGTAGTACGGGAGCGTGGACGGACAACTTGGAGCGGATGACCAGTGCGCTGAGATATGTGCATGCGGCGTACGATGTAGGGTGCTTCGTGCAATGAACCGTTGAAGAATTTGTGAAAAAGGCAGAGGCTAGCAATGCGCCGGCGATGGGAAAGAAGCGACAAGTTAATTTCAGCTTTCAAAGACGATACACTGATGTCGTATGAGTATGCGGAATGAATGAATCTAACAGCGCGATTTTGAACTCTTTCGAGGTTAGCCTTCAGATAGTTTTGATGGGGATCCCAGATGGCTGATGCATATTCAAGTTTAGGCCTTATCAGTGACGTATATGCTAGTGATTTCAAGTTTTTTGGTGCATCACGGATGTGGCGTTTGAGGAAACCTAGTTTTTTGTTGGCCGATGAAATGATGTTGACAATGTGCGCATTCCAGGGTAGGTTAGTTGATAGTGTGATGCCTAGGTACTTAAATGTTAGCACAGATTCTATTGGTAGGTTGTCTATTGTGTAAGTAGAACGAAAAGGTCTAGGACTTCGGGTGAATGACATGAGCTTGCATTTGTTAGGGTTAAGAGTCATTAACCACTGATCGCACCATTCTTGTACACTGTTAAGGTCAGTCTGAAGAGCGTGTTGGTCTGGGATGTTAGTTACTGTACGATAAATGACACAGTCGTCAGCAAACAAGCGGATTGAGGAAGATACATGCAAGGGTAAATCGTTAATGTATATTAAGAAAAGAAGGGGACCCAGGACGGATCCTTGTGGAACGCCTGAGGTTACGGGTAGGAGGGCGCGTCCGGCCATGCCTTTGAAGCCTAGTCATAAAAAGTAAAAAGGAAAGAGTCGGTCCCCCCCTCCCCCCCCCCCCCACCACACACACACACCGTGATCACACGTACTACGTACTAGCGTGCAGCGATATCTATCACCGCTGTGCGCGCGCATGCGCCGACCAGCGCGGCAAACTGAGTGTAGATCATGGTGTAGACAGTGCCGGATTAAGAAAAATAGGGCTCTGGACTAATGCGCATGCAGGCTCCTTTCCCTATACTGACCCCCCCCCCCCCCCCCGGCGCCTTCTACGCTGCTGGAAATATGCCATGTTTCATTTTATTCACCAAATAAAAAAAACGAAGTGCGATCAGCGGGAATTCTTATTCTTATTATTACAAGGAAAACAACAAAACTTGCTTGAAACGCGTGCTGTTGCAAACAGCAACACATATGTTCACTTTGTGATTAATCTGCATTCTATTTTTAGCAAAAGCTAGACGTTAAGGGAAAGTTTAGTGGACTCAAGACGAACAAAACGTAGGAAAGACAACACAGCTCAGATGTCGATCCTTCTGAAGCTATAGGCTTTGTTTGCATCACTAAGTTTAATCCCGTGAAGAGACGCATGGTTGTATACAAAACATTCTTTATTAAAATTCAAGCATCAGACTGCAGTAATCGTTATACACGGTACCCTATAAATATGCAATATATATATATATATATATATATATATATATATATATATATATATATATATATATATATATATATATATATATATATATATATATATATATACACGATACTTAGGACAAAACAAACACCATAAAAATGCACTAGAATACAGATGAAAATTACCAACTGTAATTACAAAACATTATTTGAAAATATTTTCGTTAAAGGAAGACAACCAAGGATGACACCAAATAAGCGTGGCACTATCAAAAACAACAAAGATACAGTTCTTTATAAGCACGCTAAATATCACAAGAACAAATAAGAGCCGAACAACGAAAATTTGCATATCTTGAATTACACTGCTCAGCGTTTCATTGGCAACGTGGAGGCTGGGAGGCGACACAACGAACCTATTGGAACTATTCATGTATAGCGCAAACAGTCCTCTTTTAAAATGGCATCTTTCGCGCCTTCGCTTTGGCGAAATCAAATATAGTCTGTTCGAAGGATAGATCGCGGAGGAGGTCACTTTCAATGGACATGATAGCAAGCGAGTTTACCTTGTCGTCCAGGGGGCTCGAACGAAGGCGATTTTTTATCAGCAACAACTTGGAAAACGATCGTTCGGTCTCACAGTTTGCCACGGGTATGCTTAAGTACGTTCGCAAAGCAATAGAAAGGCTCGGAAACACATCAATATAAGCTTTCTTTCGTGCAGAAACTTCATTATTTCCAGAGGACTCGATCGTGTCCTGGCACACAGAGTTGTGCAGAAAGTTCACTAACTGAACGATTTCAGCGGAAAATGCTGGCTCCAAATCATTTTTGTAGGTTTTCAACTTCTCAGCCTGCTGTGCCAGAGAGGCCTCGATCCCTACTTCTGTCAGCAATTTTAAGAATCCGAACCTTTCGCAGAGTTCAGTGTAGGCAGCCTTTCGCACTCGCAAAGCAGATCCTAGACTGTCAAGTACAACATTGTAGGTCTCTATACGATAAACTTTTTTCTGCCTAGTAGCGCACTATCGCTTTTTCCGTCCGGGTGCTTACTCAAAACGATGCGTTTGCCCCCATCCTGATAAGCCTTCTAGAGAGCTCAGCAGGTCTACAGCAGTTGAAATGTCTATGCCTGGTTTCTGAAGTGCTACGCTCCTTTTGTCAAAGCGCTCCAAGATTTCACTCCAGAAAATCGCCATGAATGCAGTCTTTAGTTTTGTCATTTTCTTGAAGAGAGAGTGCGCTTCGTTCCCAGTGTCATCATTTTCTTCCTCGTTCTTTGATATAGCTTCAAGGCAACACACGACTGCACTGAAATTTTTCAGAATGGCCTTACATGATTCAGCGTGTCTTGACCACCTGGTCTCAGTGAGACTTTTCAAACCAAGCTGCTGGCCAGTTCCGCCCATGCTGCCCAAAAGATACCTCCATCGCTTAGGTGAGACAGCAAAGAACACATACAGTCTCTGAATTACAGTGAAAAGGTTGACTGCCTCAAGGCAACTGTGAACGCTACACGCGTCAACTAAGTTCAGTGAATGACCAGCACACGGGACGTAGACTGCCAATTCGTTTAGGTGTTCGATTTGAGCTTGCAGTCCTTTGCATTTTCCTGACATATTACTCGCATTATCATAAGCTTGGCCCCTACAATCATCAGTTGAGATGCCACTGGTCGTCGAGAGGGACATCACGGTATCGAAAAGATACAAGTCGGTATGCGATTCGATGGGAACAAATCCAAGAAAGCATTCGTAGACTTTACCATTTAAATAGTTTCGTAAAACAGCTGACAGCTGATAAACATGAGTAAGGTGTGGAGTCGAATCAACAATTAAAGAAAAGTATTGTGCGCGTTTCACTTCGTCAACGAGACGTTCCTTGACAGCCTTTGCTAATGCTAGATAAATTCATCACAAATGGTTTTTGACAAATACGATGGGTGACTTTTTCCTTTGTTCCCGTAGCGTTTGATGTGCTCCTCTAGAAAGGGATCAAACTTGGCAATGGCCTCAAGCACTCCCATATAATTGCCATTTCTCGGTGAACCAAAAATCTCCTCGCTGCCCCTAAACGCTAGGTTGCGCTCATCTAGAAGCTTAACTACAACGACTCCGCGCTTCAACACCTCTGTCCAGTAAGCAGCCTCAGTGACAAGATGCTTAACTAGCTCCTTGTCAATTGTGCTGCTTGAGTTAGAGCGGGCGAGCCATGCTGCCACGCAGTTCCGGTGCTCGACGCTATTTTCATGTGCCCAAACCTTTTCTTCTGCTCTTTTCCAATCAGGAAAGCCGTATGTGGTGAAAGCACTTGGGTTGCTTGAAATCGAAAATAGTTTGCACATGAAACAGTAAACGGAACCTTTGGACTCCGAGTACATTAACCAGTGTCGCTCGTACGCCTCCTCATTTACAGCCATTCGCACGAAAAGATGAGGTGACATATAGCGTTTCTGAGTTTTGTATTGCCTTTCGGAAGACGGAAAATTTTCTGCCCTATTTTGAAAATACAATGGCCCTTTCTCAAGGCATACATTCCGAAAGCTGTCAGTAATAATGTCCGGCCATGTGCACTTAGCAGGGTCACTTCGGAGAATCTCGCAACATATCGCTTGCTGCGGGGGTGTCTGCACTTCTCTGTTGCCGCAACGAGAAGCCGTCTCATTCGTCCTCTCGAGGCACACTTTGTGGGTGGGAAAATGATTATTTGAAGCCAAACTAACAGGAAAAGGTGAGTCGGTTCTTGGAGTGTTGCTTCCTGGTGCTCGTCAGTAGAAGGAGGCTCATCGGGGAGGTTTGGCACCTGTTGATCAGCAGTAGTAGAAATCGGGCGTGGTGGACCGAACATCTGGAGCTTTGTGGCAGGGGCCCGGCCGAGTAGCATAGACGTTGCTGACTCAGGAACAGGACAGGGCTCGGTTGGCGTCGGTTGCTCAGAAATATGGACGACCGAGGTTGGCACCGTTTTCACAGGATCCAGACAACCAAGATGAGTCAAACCTTGTTTCTTGCCGGAAACCGTGGTGATGGAGTTGGCAAGTCCTCCACAGAAGCACAGTCGGTACTATGGGGAGTTTGACACGGACTCTGGGTAGAGCGATCATACTGCTCCGCGGAAGCTGCATTCAGTAGGTACTTTGTCATCTTTGGTAGCTTCTTTTCACGATCTTCTCTTTCTAACTTCGCCTTTCTTTTAGGCGCACCACTTTGATGCTTCTGACCGAGCATTTTCGCATGAATGGATGCTAATTGTTCACTGCACCACGCATTTCGTCAGTCCGACGCGACCGCAGGTGCCCAACGGTGGCCGTCCCTATGACTGGCGCACGCTGCCTGGATCGAGAGTGGTGCGTTCCCCGGGAGCTCCTCAGCGGGTGGGCTTATGCAAGCTTAACCGGCGGCTCGGGGCTGATTCGCAGCCCGCGATCAACTTCCTTTCATAGACGCGCGCCGCGTCTGTCTGTTGCTGGCGCCAAAGCAGGCCGCATAGAGTTCCTTGTACAAATTCCCTCCTCCGTACAAACTCACTCCTTCTCCCGTTCCGGTCTCCTCTTCCTATTAGCTAGGAGCAATCGTCTGTTCTGGGAGGTTCTCGATTTTTCTTTCGCCCCGTCGACGCCGAGCGCGAGAACGAAGGGCAGAGGGCGACTCCTAGCGCGGGCAAAGTTACGCGCCCTCCGTCGCCTCTGCGTCATATTTTTCTACTTCTTTCTGGAAAGTTCGGCGGCCAGTCTGACCTACTTTTTCCGTCGAGCGCGCGCGAGGGTGCGCAGCCACTAGGCAGGAATGGGCCCTGGAGACAGGCCTTTGTGTCCAGCTCTCCTACTTCCCCCTTCACTCTTCCACAACCCTAGCCCAAACAGTGAACATTCCATGCCCCACGGCAAGCGGACAAAAGCACGTGTGACGTCTTCTTTCCTTTCCTGCCTAGACTCTGCCATCAGACTCATCACCATCTGCTATGGGACTCATCCTCCCCCGCCCAGATTACCATCACGGTAAAGAAAAGTCGAATGGGAGGCACTGTTGGGTACTGCAGCACATCCTTTCTATGAGAAGGTCAGCGGCGGAACTATCTGACAGGTGGAGGGTGGCGTGGTGGTGACGAGGGGCAAGGGAGAGTTAGGTTCCCATCCCACATTACATGTTTTAGGTGTTGCCCCCTTGCCCCTCCTCTCCAGGCAGCACTGGACAGACGGACTGACAGGAAACCACGAAAACTCTTCCAAGCAAACGCACCTCGCTTCGTAAGAGAGCCCCGCCGGTGTGGCGGGGGATTTCTGTTTTTACAGCCCGACAAGCTCTCCCCAAATGATCAGGCTAAACGCATGCTGTTACATTAGGCGGGGGGCCCCGTCTGCTCGTTCTGGTTTTCTCGCTTCATACATGTTGCTCGAAGTTCCATTGCCCATCGTTCCATATACCAAGCAGGTTAGAATAAATGGGCCCCCTTCTCCTACTGTCCGAGGTGAGGCCCTGGGCTGCAGCCCCCTTAGCCCCCCCCCCCCCCCCCCCAATCCAGCGCTGGGTGTAGATCATCACAGTGCGGTAGATCAAACTCCTTGCCCTTGCTGATACCTTGCTGTAGACATGGAGGCGACGTACTATCAGCGAGAAATGAAGCACGAACAAGACAACTGAGTCACGAACAACAAATTAAGAAGCTCTTAGCTAGGAGTAGCTCAGTATAAGCGGAGGGTAATTCCACTTTGAAAGCGCGAGGAATTCGGAAGTGTTAATCAACCTCGCTTGTATTTGCTCTCCAGGAACTAATCTGTTGGTGTTTTTGTGTTGCCACCTCAGTTTTCTTGTTCGCGTTTCATTCGTTGCTAATGGTATACAGCTCCATGTACAGCTCATTCTGGAGATCAGAGGGTATCGGTAGAATTTACTGCGCCGGCATGACCGTTGCGAGAAAAGTTGATGGGCATGGGTGATCGAGTCGGTAGACGGCAGAATTTTGAAGTCCACGAGAACAGAAAAGTGCGTGCCCATAGCTGCTCCTGCAATTACGCCCACCGGTTCCGAGGAGAGCTCAGTAAAAGTGGTGAGAGCTTGTCAGTGGCTCTGCTGGTTTTAGTCGTTTTAGTGACCCGAGTTACAGAAAAGAGTCTCCAGTTCGCGGAAACCAAATCTGGGTCTAAAAGAGCGAAATGTGGATGACCTATTTTGAAAAGAGAACTTGGTGTTTTGTTAGTTGTATTTGCATGCTTTGGCAGAGAGTTTCTGTAACACTAGCTTTCAGTTGTGACCAGTGTATTTCTTTGCATGCACAAAAATTAAAGAGTAATTTAAAACTAATTGTATTATTTTTCAAAGTAACTGTTATATGTAATATTGTCTTTTGGGAGCCGCCGTAATTGTAATGTAATTTAATTAAATTCAGGCGATTTGTGAGGAATAATTGGTGATGTAATTTGGCATGTATGCCCGAGGGGAATGGTAAATGATTTTCGTGCAGGTAATTTTGGTTAGAGGTTGGGAAAAAGGTTAAAGACGAATAAGCAATTGAATTCGAGTGAAGCGTTTAAACAGCGATTTTGTCTCAAAAGCATCTCAAAATGCAACCTAAAATGTAACACACCATCAGAGGTAGATCAAATTTTTTTTTTGCGTGCTGTGAATGCTTTGTTAAAAAAATAAGGAAGAAAAAGTATCAGCAAAAAGCTGTGACAATGCAATGTGTGCGTGCGTCTGGATGACCACAATTTAGGCGGTATACCTTCCCTTTGTGGGACCCCAGGAGCGTGTGAGGAAAAGTCTTTATGGCACCACGGGTCGTCGAATGTCGGGGGCCGATGCTTATATGAGGAAGGGGGGGGGGGGGGAGGTCCGAATGCCGACAGCTTGGCCCTGTTGTGCGTCACGTCCAGTCGTGGTCTTGTTTTATCCTTGTGACCGCTCAGCGCAGTCAAGCCACACAGCTTCTGAATTCACACGCCGGCAAACATTCAACACGTTGAGGGAGCTGGCAGTCACCTCTGAAACAAACTGGCCCATTTAGAGAGAGTTTACGAGGAAAAGCCGCAGCTTCTTCCGCCGCCCCCATTTTCCCCCTCCTTAATTAAGTGGTCCGCATTCAGCGACGCTGTGGACACGAGAAGCCAGCCCAGTCAGCCTGCCGGAACGGAACGGCAGCTGCGCATCCCGCAAGAGGGACAAAGGTGCCGGCAGGAAGGAAAAGACACCCAAGCTATCGGGAGGTCAGGCGCCCGGGGAAGACTGACACTGAGGTTATTATAGAATAAAATAAATGAGGGAAGGGTGACAAACGTGGGGAGTTACGCGGCTCAATAGCTGTCTCCGACTGTAGGGCGCACCGCAAAAGGGGCCGCGTATGGCGAGGGGGTTAAATAGAAGAGGGGGAGGGGGAGAGTAAGGTGCCGCAAGCGGCGGTGCTGAGAAGAGGGCAAGAGAGTCTATCCTTTCCCGGGGAGAAGGGGAGACACGAGCGAGGCCCGAGGCCGAATGCGGCGTGTGTCCAAAGGTCCGAAGCACTAAGCTGCAGCAGCGGAAGTTCCGGTTACGTCAGTAAACACAAAAACACAAGCAAAACAAAGCGATTACGCGCTTACGTTTGTTCGAGTATACCACTTATTGCACAAACTGAAATGCATTGTTAGTAAAATAATATGCTGAATTAAAACTTCACAGAAATCCACTGCGTTCGTCGCGCCATCTTCGCGTCGGCCGACGGGGCAGCTGGCGGGCTGACTTGTTTCGATCGAAGTTTGAAGTTTCATCGGGAAGAAATGAGCATAGGATTGCGTATCGCGCTACGGCACAGCCCCAAAACCGGCAGGAGCGGTGTACAGGTTGAAAAAAAAAAGGAAAAGAAAACCGAAAGTGAGCTATGCCGAAACTGCGTCTCGATAGGTGTCGCGCGATCCTGTCGTACTCACAGGATGGCATCCACTACGGTGGTGCCTCTGGCAAGAAGGTGGGTAGTAGGATAGGTCGCCAGGCAACAGCTTTTTTTGGGGGACCCAGAGCTCTGAAGGAACCAGTGTAGAGAAGGAAGAATTAAGATCAAAGGGACGATGGAACCATAGGGGAAGAAAGAGACGCAAGCGCCAGGGCCAAGTTAATTCAGATATAGGTTTCATTAACATGCAAGGTGGCAGGAATAGACTGAAATGGGAGGAAATATAGGAACAGTTAATGCAGGAGGAATTAATGGTATATGGTTTAGTGGAAACACATCTTAGAGACATGGAGCAACCACCATATTGCAATAGAACAGAGGGCAGCAACAAGGGAGGTGGAATTGGGGCATTCATTCATAAAAGTATGAGTTTTCAAAGGGTTAGACTGGGATGCAAGGAACATTTATGGCTAAAAGGAACAGTGGCAGGCAAGCAAACACTCCTTGGCTTTGTATACCTGTGGACAGGGGGTAATGCCAAAGAGGAAAACGGGAAAATGTTAGAATGTATTGCAAGCGACATTGATGAGCTAGGAGGACAGGGCGAGATAATTATATTAGGCGACATGAATGCACACATAGAAGACCGGAATGGGTACATGGATTCGACAGGAAGCATGCTGCAGGACATGTGTGACAGGCATGATTTAGTTGTATGCAACAGCACCGAAAAGTGTGAAGGGCTCATAACATAGGAGGCGGGGAGTCTGCACTCGACGAGATTATGCACTAATGTCACAGAGGATGTATAATAGATTATGGGTAATGAACACAGATGAAGATGGTTCCAGAAGTCTAGGTAGTGACCACAAGCGTATTAAGTTGAGCTTCAGAAGAAAAAGCAATGTAGGACCGAAGCGAGATGAACAATCAGAGGGGAATTTTTACTCAGAATAGCAATTGGAAGCAGCAGCCAAATAAATCGTGAAAGTAATTTTTGAGGATAGTGAAACAGAATGGACTTATACCAAATTAACTCGATTACTGGAGCTAGAGCTAGCTAAGGTGCGAGTAAAGCTAAAAGGGAAAAGATGCAAACCCAAGAGTTGGTGGGATGAAGAGGTCAAGAGGGCAATAGAGGAGCGCCAGGAAGCGTCCAGGGAACACAGATATTCCAAGAAGAGGGGGAACCAAAATCCGAAGTAGCCAGAAAATGGGATACTTTCATAAAGTGTAGAAGGGAAGCATCCTATTTGATTAATGAGAAAATTAGAAGAAAGGGTGCCCAATAGATGTCAAAAGTAAATAAAAACGATAGAAAAGCAGCCCAAAAATTCTGGAAACCTCTAAATGCAATGAGTAATAAGACTAGGCTAGAACAAAGATTTATTGTTACAGATGAGGGTATTCGACTAGAAGGGGATGAAGCAATAAAACACATAGGAACAAGGATGACGGAAAAATTTACAGCAAAGCACGTGGTACATAATTTATCGAAGGAGGATAGACCGGTTACAGCAATAGCTTCACTTGAGCAAGGAGAATGGGAAAGGGCAGAGAAGAAGGTTCCTAGTGGCACATCAACAGGACCAGATGGTATCCCGATTATGTTGATAAAGCAGTTAGGACCAAAATCCAAGCAAACATTAATACAGGTAGTGAACAAAATGATAGTGGATGAGAAAGTCCCCGATGAATGGCGATTAAGTAGAATGAACATGATATATAAGGGAAAGGGGGACAAAGCAGACGTAAGTAACTATCGTCCCATAACAGTGACATCTGTGGTTTACAGGGTGGTGATGCAGATTATAAAGGATAGACTGCAGGCTTGGGTGGAGAACGAAGGGGTGTTAGGGGAACTACAGAATGGGTTCCGGAAACAAAGGAGGTTGAAGGACAATCTATTTTCATTGACACAGTGTATAGAAATTGCGGAAAAGCAACACAGGCCCTTATGGCTAGCATTTCTGGATATTAGGGGAGCCTATGACAACGTTACTCAGGAGCATTTGTGGGACATACTGGGCACATTGGATGTGGAAAATGAAGTAATTAATCTTTTAAAAGATATATATAGAGGTAACAGAGTGCTCATAAAATGGGAAAAAATGTATCAGGGCCTGTAGAGATACAGCGGGGGCTTAGGCAAGGATGTCCTCCGTCCCCTTTGTTGTTCATGTTGTACCTGCAAGGGTTGGAGACCAAGCTAGAGGGGAGCGGACTAGGCTTCAACCTCTCTTTTTTCAAGCAAGGGGAATGGATTAAACAGACATTACCGGGACTAATATACGCGGACGATATAGTGATAATGGCTGACAACAAGGAAGACCTGCAGAAGTTGTTAGACATATGCAGTACAGAGGGAGATAGATTAGGCTTCAAGTATAGTAAGGAAAAATCTGCAGTCATGATATTTAATGAAGAGGGCGGCGAGCATAGAATACAGGAGTTCGTGCTAAAGTAGTGAATGAGTACAAGTATCTTGGGGTGTGGATAAATAACAGTGATGAGTATCTGACAGAGCATGAAAAATATGTAATGAATAAAGCTAGTAGGAATGCAGCTGTCATGAAAAATAGGGCATTGTGGAATTACAATAGGTATGAAGTGGTAAGAGGGATCTGGAAAGGGGTGATGGTCCCTAGCCTGACCTTCGGTAATGCGGTCCTGTGTATGAGGCCAGATGTTCAAGCAAGGCTAAAAATTAAACAACGGGCAGTAGGGAGGTTAGCTTTGGAAGCACATGGCAATACACCAAATCAGGGGTACAGGGTGATATGGATGGGCGTCTTTCGAGAGCAGAGAGGCTAGCAGTAAGATAGCATTTGAGGAACGATTGAGAAAAATGGAGGAAAAGCAGTGGGCTAGAAAAGTTTTCAGATACCTGTATATAAAGAATGTTGACACGAAATGGAGAAAGTGAACTAGAAAATTGACAAGCAAATATCTGGACAGCAGTAAGGGGGCAAATCAGCAATTATCGGTTAAGAAAAAGGTTAAAGAAACAGAGAGAGCTCTGTGGAAAACAGGGATGCTGACGAAATCGGCACTGGGAACATACCAGACCTTTAAACAGGAAATTGTCAAAGAAAATATCTATGATAATTGTAGGGGAAGCTCTTTGTTGTTTGAGGCCAGGACTGGAGTTTTGCGGACTAAGACGTATAGAGTCAGGTACCATGAGATAGACACTTTGCGCATTGCGTGCGGAGAGGAGGAGGAAACGGCTGAACACTTGATACTTTTCTGTAAAGGGCTTCACCCTACAGTGGAAAGCAGCGGGGCTGACTTACCCAAGGCATTGGGGTTTAGGGATAGTGAAGGGAAAGTGGATTTTAAGAGGTTAGAAGTAACCAAGCAAAGGTTATACGATTGGTGGCTAAAAGCAAGACACGAGTAAAATTTCACAAGGCATGGCTAGGTGGCTTGAGCCACCGCCCGATTTAATGGGTTCAGCCGTATCCATCCATACATCCTCATTGGTGTGCAGTGCGTTTACTTTATTTTTGGTGATACGGGGGCTGACCCTGCATTCTCTTACGACCATATTTTTTCGCCCCATCCCAAACATATGCCCGCAAATATCCTAAATGGTCTTCAATCTTGCTGGTCACCTAGGGAACTATGTTCTTTCCACCGATTCCTCCGGGAGCTGCGAGAAGGCGGCGATTGGGATACATTCGCAGGAATGGCTTGGAGCTGTTCCGCTTCGTATCCGTGATTACACTCCTATATTCTTTGCAGAGTTTTTGGCTACTGGTTTGGCTGTTCTCAAAATTCTGAGACATGTAGCACGGGCTCTTATGCTTGCAGACTGCCTTTCAGTTTTATCTCTCTCCAAACTTCAGGAAAATCTCTATTGAATCGTTCCTTTAGGTTTTTTGTTCCACTCTCTGTGAGAGAGGTCTATTTTGTCCGGGTACCTGGTCATTCGGGTGTCTATATTAGCGAGGTGGTCGATTTATTGCAAGGTCAGCTCTCAATGCCCTTGTAATCAATTCCATCCCTCGCCTCATTCTGGTGGACATTTCGTTTCCTGCGTTTCCAACGTAGCTCAGCCAGCTTCAGTGATTCCGTTGGTGAACACCACGGGTTTTGAGCATTTAAAGTATACCCTTAATTGGAATGTCTGGCCATATAAATCAAGGCTGTGTGAGGTGCCAATGACGCTTCTGCGATGCACAATCCCTCACATAAATTTGTACTATCGGTACAAAAGTGGTATAGTTCATGCAGTGCGTGAGCCGGACCAATGGAAAACTAGTGTTCCTGTATATGCTATACAGCATATACAGGAACACTATGGAAAACTGCATCGTAATGCCATCTACAGGCAGCATCTGGGATCGAGACAGCCAATTGGAGCCCTTTATTATCTGCAGGCATGTCGTTTGACTCGTTTCAATGTTTCGTGCTTTAGATGGCATTACGATGCAATTTCCCGTTGCTCCGGCTCCCGCTGTGTGGAGTATACCACATTTGTCCCCGATAGTACATATGCAGATGCGGGTTCGCTACAACAAACCTTTGTGACTGATGTGGGGAAGTTGAAACAATAGAACATTTTCTCCTCTCTTGCCTGCGGTTCACATTTCAGAGAAAGACATATCTGGAGGTCACCCTTGCGACATTAGGAGTCCTTGTGTCTCTTCTAGTTCTTCTCTCGTTCAGTGCGAGCACAAAGGCATTTGCATTAAGTTGGTACCAGGTAGAAAAACCAGCAGAATAGGACGTGAACACAACAGAAGGAATTCACACAGGCAACGCTGGAGACGCAACTGAAAATGTTTACTTGATCAAGGAATCGAGCAGAGCAGGACACGCCGACAAAAGGACGAAAACAAAAGCAAAATAAAGGTCAGTCATTGAAAATACTGCTATCTTGCACATGGAGACTATGTCTCATTCATGAATCGGTATTCTTTGGAAGAAAATTTGACTGACGTATCACTGATGCAATCAGTGCCCGACTTTGTTTTAAAAACTTCCAAGATTCCACATTCTATCTGCATTTTGACTCGGCCGATCATTGTTACACTGCTGAACAGGAGAGTACAGTTTTGACATTTGTTACAATATACGGGCACATAATGATAAAGATATGGCACGGATAATGATAAAGATATGGGCACATAATGACGAAAGTTTTGTGGGTGCTGAAAAACACAATGTTCACACTGTATTTCATTGCCACCTTTTTGATATTATGCGAGACTTTGTGCATGTAGGGAATAACAGCAGGCCTCAAATCCTGATACGACGTTTCTTCATTGTGAGGTGTGTGCTGTAACCTAAGCTTACATGACAGCTATTCAGCAACTGAGACAAGGATCTGTTCGGGGTAACTGGCTGACCAGAGACGACCAGCTTGTTCAAAGATACTGTTCTGTACAACGTGGAGGCAGCTTTTTTGCAGAGAATTTCCTAGAGAAAGATTGGCTATACCTTTTTTCACTAGTTTTGAGTGTGACGAGGTGTAGGGTAAAAGGCCTTTCTTAGTTCAAAGGGCGTATTTCCAGCAAACGTGGCCATCGTCAGAAAAGGTGAGAAGCAAGCCTAAAATCCGGATGTTGCCATGAAGTGGTACCTCATGAGTGAAGTTCAGGTCAGTGAAAGTGTGATGAAAGAGAGATAAAATGTCATTAGCTGCTGAATCGATGCTCTCAAGGAGAGTTAGTTTTAAAATGATTAAAAAATCATCAACATATCTAGAAACCTTAACAACCTGAGTGTCAGTATTAAGCTTGTGAAGTAGCACATTGTCAAAACTAGATAAAAATATTTGGCACAACACAGGAGCTACGCTTGAGCCAATAGGAATACCCTGCTTCTGTATGTATCAGTGATCCTCATGCTCTACAATAGTAGATGACAAATAACATGTTAGAAGTTCCAGAAACGAGTAGACAGATAGGCACATACTGTTTTGAAAAGGAATCGTACCTCTGCACAGCCTCAAGTAACTTCTTGTGCGGTACCGAATAGAACAAGTCCTCAATGTCAATGGATATGGCATAAGTGGCATCCACTGGGGGTATTGGCGATAAACTCCACTACACTCATTGAGGACTTAACTGAAAAGGGGTCGTCAGGTGCCAAGGGGTCCAGTGAGTCTTTCAAAAACTGGCCGACAGTTTTTTGCCATGTACTGCCCTCGGTGACAATGGCCCTGAGGGGACAGCCGGTCTTCTGCGTTTTTGTGGAAAACAACACTTTCAGGACATCAGTCTTCTCTTTTCTGCTCACTTCTTTCAGCAGACCTTCGAGATTCAGGTTCTTCAAGAGTTGAAGGAAGCGGCTTTTTACCTTTGATGGCTTAGCGGTCACCAGCTTGAAGTTTTGTCATGTGGTGAGGCCTATATCGGCCAGACTGGCCACTGCATTAATGACCGGAAAAGACAGCATCGCACATCACTGGAACCAGATAATACGGTCAATCTCACAAAAAATTGTAACAAATCTCAAAACTGTACACTCCTGTTTAGCAGTGTAAAAATGATCGGCCGAGGCAAAACGCAGATAGAATGTGAAATCTTGGAAGCTTTTAAAATAAAGTCAGGCACTGATTGTGTCAGCGATACGTCAGTCAAATTTTCTAACAAAGAATACCGGTTCATGAATGGGACATAGTCTTCACGTGCAAGATAGCAGTATTTTTAATGACTGACCTTTATTTTTCTCGTTTTCTTCCTTTTGTCGGCGTGCCCTGCTCATGTGCATGTGCACCCTGCTCTGCTCGATTCCTTGATCAAGTAAAAGTTGGGCTGAGGCTTAGCTAAAGTGTTAAGCCTGGATATCTTGAAGCGAAAAGCTTCGTGGCGATGCTCGTGGTTTAGCTTAAAGTTTCATACATAGGGTAACAATTTGGGTATACCTTTCTATAGCTTTTCCAAAATGTGTTGTCTTAGGTATACAAAGCTTGTGCAATCGTTATACAAGGCTATTAAAATCTCCAACTCCCTCATTACCACTTCTGGGTCTTCTTCTCCTTCCATGGCGAAAGGTCAGACGACGGCTGCGGCAGCAGCGGCCACCTGCGCTCCGCGTGACGTCACTCGGTTTCGCGCATGCGCAGCTGTGGCAAATCTGTAGTATGGCTCACGCGAAGCCCAAGTCCTCTTCTGCTGGTTTTTCTACCTGGTACCATGCACCATCTGGCTGGCCCAACAAGCTATACATTAAGTAGGGTTTCTGGATACGTTCACGATTACATTATTGCAATTGGTATGTTACCTTGCTAAGTTTATACAAAATTCTTCCGCAGTCCAAAAACATGTATTTTTTCTATTCCTGGTACTTCAAAACTGTTTAAATTATTTCAATTTTTCAACAAACAATTATTACTATTTTCTTCCTAGCTTCTGTCATTCCGCTATTCTACTTCTCCACCTCATGCTTTTCTGTGCAAATGCTATATGGTTTTCATTGGCATTCACCGCCATACTTTGGCCAATCCCCGCATATAGGTATGTGCCAAGTTTACCAAGGTAAACAACAACTTC
>JARKHS020017195.1:0-51396 GCA_030143305.2 Amblyomma americanum
TCGGAAAGTTTTGGTGCGAGAAATGAAACGCTTTGTCACCAAAAATTCGTGCAGAGCCCGCCGCAAGACCTTCCTGTTGGCAACGTTGGACGAAGCCGTAATTTGCTCAACGTTGACCTCTTGGGCGTATTCCACTGTGGCTGCCTTTTATTAAAGAAAGATAGGTTTATATAACGAAAAAGCAGAGAGCGTGGCGTGAAGGATCATTATATGGCGGTGTGCTGTGCATACGGGGAGGGTTTCGCATGGCATATCGAGTTTAACGTCCCAAATTCACATGGCCTAGTAGGAACGGCGCAGGGTGGAAGCCTGCGGATGCTTTTTGAGCAGGTAGTATTCTTTAATTTTCACTGCAGCGTGCAGTACACGGGCGCGTATCGTTTTGAAGACGAGAAAAAGAGCAGTATCATGGATGACGACGTAAATATAAGAGAGGTCGGAATACAGAAGAACTCCATAAGGGTGCGTCTAATCATAACCGCGTATCGAGACACCAGTTGCAGAATGGAGAAGCACCTGGAGAGCTTTCCTACTCCTTGGCCGAGCCCCAGTTACACCAAGGAAGAAGAAGTCGCGCTACATTCTCGTGCCATTGGTCATCATCCCGTGCCCGCGTGCCTCTGAACGAAGAAGCACCGAAGAGGCTAGCATCCCCTTTTGTCCTTCAGTTCACGAGAAGACATTGCGCTCTGTCCTTCGACCAGACGACTTCTGGGATGACGTCCCCGGGTACTGCTTCGCCTGCTGCGGCGCCTCCGGAAGAGCACGAAGCTTCGGCTGCGGAAGCTGCTCCTCCAGAGGTCCTCGTCTCCGATCCAGGGTGTCCTCCGCGGCAGTTCTATATGGAGCACAAAACGCCCCTGCTGAGACGCTTGACACGACGACTCGCCTCCGGCGTCGACACCTACGCCGACGCCCGTCAAAAGCGTCTTCCAACGCGTCTACCCGATCTAGCGACACGTCGCGGGAGTCGGCGCCAAAGCAGCGAAAGGCTCTGGATGCGCAGCTCAGTGACGCGGAAGGTCGACCTCCCCCGGTGACGCGGCGCAATAGGAAAGCGAGCGTCGCCACGCAACCTCCTCAGAACACGCAGCAGGTGAGCAAGGAAACATTGGGGGTGTTCACATCATGCAAGGGTAGAGTCAGAGTCAGGAGTATCGAGAGTCAAAATGATATTGATAATTCAAGGACAATGAGTCATTTCACCTGTTATGTGGTGGCTTTCATATCTGCTTTCGAACCAAAGGAGCCCCAGCGCTTCGTTCCCCTGACATCCGCGAAGCTAAGCACTTCAGCATGACCCTACTCGGTTCTACTTAGGGGCAATAGTAAAAAAATCTAGTAAGCTTAGGAGGGCCGAAGAGAAGGATGAAAATGTCTTGATTGGGCACTTTCATCCCAAGTGCCAATAAATGTTAATACAGGATGCAGTGCTGTGATAATGAGGAAAATCGGCAACCCGTGAGCTACGTGACTTAAGAACGGCCATTCTTGGCACGAGCAATGACGATGTTTCGAATGGCGCTCACCTGATGCTGGCGTCATTGTTGTTTACCGACGTTGTTTAAGCCGTGCTTCCGCTGAGCAGAGCGCCGTGTTAGAAGAGCTCGAGCCCAGTTTTAACTACCAAACCCTACACGACTTTCCAATGCAAGGGCATTCTAAAATGTCACCGGTGTGAAGGGATTTCTCCTGGTTAAATTTCGCTTGCTTAGCATCATATCATGTCTGCAGCGCAAAATGTCGTACTTCAGATGGAGAGTAGACACCGCGTCTACGTCCCTCCCTACGCACTTATGGCTTGCGCTGGAGACGTGAATCATAGTGTTAAAAACCATTATCTAACCCAGTTCTATTCGCCTGCGTACCATGGCGTACAGAATGCGTCCACCTCCAGCGACTGGGCAGAGGGATTGCGACACAGGCGCACCTCGGCCATAAAGATTCTTGAGGGCCGGGGTGAGACATTAGAGAACCTGCGATCTCCCATGAAGCCATCGTTTGCCTTTAGGCTCATAGTAAAATAAGAGCAAATTAAGACGGTTAGGTGGGCGGATGAGATTAGGAAGTTTCCAGGCATAGGGTGGGCGTCGTTGGCAAAGGACAGGGTTTATTGGAGAGACATGGGAGAGGCTTTTGACTTGGAGTGGCTAGTGAGGCTGATGATGATGTGGTGCTGATGAAAATATAGTTCTGAAAGTGAATATATGAAAAATTAGAGATATGTAATAGTGCGCTTCGGTGGTGCCGAGCAGTTTAAATGACCCCAGATGCTTCCGGCTCCGCGCTGGAACGCCCTAGGTACTCATCGTGGTTGGGACTGATAAATATTTCCGGTCTATTTTATTTTCTAGTGGTGTGTATTTTGTAGGTAATTTTTAGTGGTGTGCATAGATGAACGGACAGTAATGGTGAACCTAGTGAGGAGAAAATGTTAACGGTGCATGCCTTCGTGCTTTAAAAATGTCCTATTTTTGCGTCAAAAGCACCGCCCCTCTATCGGCACACCCTGCAGCCTTGCGATGAGCAAGCCCTGGCTGTCTTTCTCTGTTTGCTGAGGTCGAGACGTGGACGCCAGCCCCAGAATCGGCGGTTAACGAGTGTCCAAGTGCAGTAGAGGCTTTGCCGGGTGAGTGCTGGCTGGCGACTACTTACGCTACCTGGCAGTGCAGAGACGCAATTATCCGGAAACAAAGAGGTCAGACTCAGTTATTCGAAACAGAGTTCAGGAAACACAGATGGCAGCATTTGTTAGCACACATTTTTAGTGACTTTGTTTGATGGGACAACAGGCAGATGAAGAAATTCATCGCTAAGGCAGTGAAAACAGACATACGGCCATCGCTCAATGTATAAGAATACTGAGCAATACCAGAGTGGTTAGCTTTTTTCCCACACGCAGAAATGGCAGCACACAGGTAAAGGTGTTGCTCGTGCACAGCGCGTACAGAATTACAAAGTACTTTCTCCGCTTTAAATAACCGGACATCGCCCGCTTTAAGTCGCTATGTGGTATAACGGAATACTGTCCTCCAGTCATCCAGCTTTGCTTCAGGATATCCCAAAATGCTCAATCAACTGTGCAGCCGGAGAATTTGTGCGCATTCCTTCTTCCAGCGACAGAAGGCAATCAGTTTTGAGTAATGAACGAATCATTCCTACCTAGATTCTTAACGAAAACCAGAAATAAGGAAAGGTGTCCTTAATGGCCGCAGTGTCCGGGGTGTTAGAGAACACCAATCAACTCTGGCCTGTGTACTCTCACTTCACGGCTAAGATCAAACATTCCCTCCTTAATCGAAAGTAGCGGGTGGCAGTTCCATTCTTATTAAGAGGGGACCTTGCCTTAATAGAGCGAAAGGCACATATTGGAACATTCTGAACGGAAGATCTTGTTCATAAACAGTTCTTTGTTTAGGGGGCTTAACGTACCTACGCGACGAAGGTTATGAGGGATGCTGTAGAGAAGGGCTCTGGTTAATTTTGACCACAGGGTGTTCGTTAAACTACACTGTCATTGCACTTTACTCGGGCGTCGAGAATTTAACCTCCATCGAAATTCGACCGCTGCGGTCAAGGTCGAACCCGCGTCTTTCTTGTAAGCGGCGTAGCGCCATAACCACTGAGCCACCGCGGCGGCTAAACAGTTCTGATTGGTGTGTCAGGGTAAGAAAGTTTCGTTTGTACTGAATAGCAACGATAAAGGGCCAGTTATTCAAAGAAGAAAGCTCTACAGCACAGAGTTGCCCGACACGACAAGTGTGCAAAACGTGAGACATTACGGAACAGAAATTATATAGATTAGATTGTCAAGACAATCCATCACTACGCAATGGAAATGAAACAAAAGAACGTAGCCTTTGTATATTAGTAGGACATGTTGGAAAGCTGACTTAAATTATGTCGTTTTATAGATGAGGATATGTTATCGCGTTCTTTTCGTTCAACCTACAGCTAGACCGGATGACAGTCGACCACCCTCCCATGTCAACGCGACGACTCTGTCGAAGGCGGCGGAAAGGCAGGCATCTCGCAAGACAGCCCTTTCTGGACCGTGGCTGTCCGCGGCCCAAGCCACCGGCACTGGCGCAGCTAGGTCGGCCCAGGACACTTGGGACGGACTTCAAGGTTGGGCGCAGTTCAGACACCCGGTCAGTACTTGGCATAGTACACAGCGCAATGAGCCGTCAACGTTGGCTGAAATACCCTGTTGTGCCTGTAGCACAGCTCGCATGTGGTAGAGTGCGGTGAGGAGGTTACGGTGACTTAACGGCGCTGTAATTATGCTGCAGAGGATTCTTGCTCCAAAAGCGACATAAAAATAACGACGCAATGTTTAAAAAAGCGTTTGAATGTGGTCAATGCATGCACGAAGAGAAACGCAGTTAAGGCGCCGCATGTATGCGATACCGTTGCTAAAAGCTTGGCTGCTTTCAGGTGTCATTCCTAAGCTTATTTTGGCAAACTGCAACGGCACCTACGGATCACGAGACCCTTTACCGTGAGCACGAAAGGGGTGGGGAGTATTTGCATGTGCTCTCATATCATGAATCTTAGTTTACCGGTATCCCTCAAGAGAAACATATTAACAGGTGTATCTTATCGGTGGGCACCTATGGGTGAGAAACTTGCAGGCGAGCGCAAAGGGTAAACTGACATCGGGGACAACCCAGAGAGCTACGGAAACGAAAATGTACGGAGGGCACTTAGGGCTACTTACATGCTAAGAATGCTAAAGCGTTGTGTTTGTTTTCGTTTTTATTTTTTATTTTTCTCTCGTAATGACACGCTCACTCATTAGCATAGAGTGGAAAACAACGCATTTCACCTTTGTTCGCAAAGAATGAAAGCAGTTTTGTGGCCCATGGGTGGCGCGTTCATCTCGAAATCTGAAAGTCCTGGGATCAATTCCCCGACCTTCGGATAATATTTATTTCTCTTCGACACCACGGTTACGTCATCTGGTATTCGTAGTGAGCACCCTTGCGGTCAAAAACGCCGGCTTTCGTTGCCCGTGTGTCATAGAAAGCTTTCGCATTTAATTTGTGTAAAATAAAGGCTGTTCAGTATCCCGATCCCCTTGAGTAGCAGCCCGCCTGAGAAGGCCACTGCGGAAATTTGTGTAACGCTAAGATTACTCACAAAGCCAAAGATCAATAACTGATATCCGTATGTAAAACAGCAGCACGATAAAGTTGCCCCCAAAACTAGACCCCTATCGAATTTACTCACCTGAGCGGCAGCAGCACAAAATCTGCATCATATTTGTGTACAACGCTCAAGGAGCACACCGCAGTGCAGCTGCTACATTCTAGAGGAAACGTCTGAGTGCAACCGAAACACCATACACCAATAAAGCAAGTTGTGCTTATATCTTTAATGGAAAAGCATCGGCACTGCCTGATTTCAGTTTTTATTTGCGTGTAGTGCTAGACAGCTCTATAAAATGGGTGCCAGAGACTGTACAGTTTGTTAGAGAAGAAGCGTTAACAGACTTGAAGGAATTTTTTAACATACTAATATGCGCTCTTAAAGAGAGGCAAGGCAATAATAAATCATTTTCTTTATACGATATTCCTGACAGATTTTGGGAAGACGGTGTTTGAGTACATACTGACCTAGCTAACATTTAGGACTGTAGGAACAGAAATTTTCCTAATGTGTTTCCTGAAATGATGCGTTAGGTATTACTATGCACGTATCACTTCCTGATGTTCCTGTGTGACCGCTTAATAATTTTGTAATTGAAGTTAATCTCGATGCTGTCTTCGTTTCAACAACTGAACAATAACTGTGACATAAAACTTGGGTTTAGGTGACTTAAGGCGTGAAAATAACTGCAATACAATCAATACAATACAATAGAATTCAATACAATTCAATAAAATTCAATACAATGAAATGCAATGCAATGCAGTACAATGCAATACAGTCACTACAATACAATCATGAGGCAGGAACTGACCGCCTACTGTGGTCTCCCATTCCTTACTCCCACTCTCCCGTAAACAGACCTGTGTGCAGGCTCCATTTAATAAACGCTGCTTAACAAACACTGCTAGTGTTTTAAACCACTATAACGCTTAAGCGAGCCAGCTTCAAGAGCCGGAATGGTAACGAACGAACAAGCGATTGTATTGGATATAGCAGGCTTTTTCATGCCTCATGTGACCTAAAGTCATCTTGACGCTCACGCCCATAGTTCGGAAGAAACTGAAACAATACGAGCGGTAATAGGCGAAAAAATAAACAAGTTGATCCATATAATGTTTTATGTATCATTAAAGGGAAGCAAGCATGAAATTGATTGATAGCAGTGAGTTCAGATTCCTGAAAACAAATATGCTATCTCGGATATCCGGGCATAAAGGAAAGGCTCAGTCATGGCCGTTTATGAATCCTGAGGCATCAAGGTGGCCGCGCAGCCTAGCCTCTCAATGACTAAGATATGCAACGTGTAAGTTACTACTTTTGTTGCGGTCAGTGCAGTAACGATTCTACTGCCTTGGTAATGGAAAATAATGACAACACTGCTGAAAATACAGCCCCCGGTTTTAGTAGGAGCCAGTATCATACTGCAGCGCTAAAATGCATAGCTTTCAGATTACACCAATAACACCACCAAAGAAAACCATTTTAAGGTGTATTTTAATTCGGTTCAAAATTTGAACCTGACATCACTTCCACATTGCACGAGCCTTGTCCCGTGCGCTCACCTCCTGTTTGATTGAGTTTTTTGTCGAACAGAATGAGGGAACGAACACATTTTTGATGCTACATATGCTCATGAAAGTAATCTAAAACACTTGCGTGAGACAGTGTAATGTTGCTGCTTGCGCATGACATTGATTTTGTATTAGCAGCGCTCGACACTGATGTTCAGGTTAACACTGCCCGCTATTCAAGCATCAGTCATGCGCATGAACACACAAGATTTACCGGGAAAACATAACTATTGTAGCCAACGAAAAGAGCGCGTTATCGCTGCGGTTGTTATAGAATCATTAATCAGTCGACGCCAGGTGCGATTAACCGGACAGAAGGGACTATACCGGCCATTTGCGCACGCTCGTTGAGTCACGTGCTTTCTAAATAAGTGGCGACGATTCCTTGTGCAGCTCAGCGAACAAGGGACCCCATATGCTGCTCCGAAACGTCTGTACTTCTTCAGACTTGGTCAGTGACCGTAATTTACCTGAAGCATCAGGAATAGCTGAAAGGATGAGCTCGCTTCTCTTGTAGATTACCGTAAGTCCGCACTACCAGCTGATGGATAATTCACAAACAGCGTGAATTGCAAATTAAGGGCAAATAAAGAGGCCCATTTAAATTTAAATACAAGGCTCTAGATAAAAGTTTTGTTTTTTTACTCACAGCTACGCGGTGGCATGACAAAAGATGGCTACGCTGTTCCAACCTTTACCTCGAAAGTGGCAAAGACTGCTGTTGGAAGAGTGGGTTGCTGCTGGTTTATGTGCTTCGTGCATTGTCACATAACGCACTTTAATGCTGCATACGTTACCACTGGACGGCACACTCTAGGCACTAACCCTTAGTTAAATGCAGTGGCAAAAGAGATCGGCAGTTTTCTGCTTGCAATACGAAAACTTCCTCTTAAGAAAATTATTTGCTATTTTGTATAGCCAAATGAAAATGGCCTTGTAGGCGGCATTTGCATAGGTATCGTTTTTTTATTAGGTCTGTAGAGCTTTGTAGGTCTGTAGAGAGTGTCTGTAGGTCTGTAGAGAGTCTGTAGGTCTGTAGAGGGTGTTTGGTGACATCAGGTGTCACCAAACGTCGATGGTCGGCAGTCGCCCCTGCGCCGCTTGGGATGCCCATGGTGCTGGAGCGGAGATACGCTCTGGCATCCTGTTCTCATACCATCTTAAGCCAAACGAGCAGTGTGAGCAGAATAAGTGAAGCGACGTTGAGCTGGAAACCACAGGAGAGCATCTAGTATTCGGTGCACTGGAAAAGTGAAATCCGGTCCGGAAACAACCGCCTCACGTGGCGGGAAAGCGGCCATGCGGTAATGGAACACTGACCGCGGCTAACACAGGGGCATTGCGCCAGAAGCACAGTTCGAGCAGTTATAGTGGACTTCGTGTATGCAGAGCTGAGGTCGATCACTCTATGAGCAAAACTAAAGCACAACAGACAGTTGCGCAATGCCTTGTGGGGACAAACTATTGTCTGACACCCTTGTGGTTTCAACTCAGGACCCATTTTTGTCAACCAATCGAATATCAATGCTTTGTGATGCAGGCGCAGTGATGACATGCAAGGTGTCGTAAATCTCTTCGGTGGCTACCAGCAGCCTGTTTGCGGCTTTAATTGTTTACGGCCACTTCTAGAGCCTCATCATTCGAGCTTTTGGCCACAGCCAGGTGCATCATAAAGGGACAAATTTCGCAATTGCAGCATCGAAGAATAGACGTGCTCGGTGATTCGATTTTTGTGTAACGCCCATCATAAAGGGTTACAGCAGACAACAGCCAGGGGTTTCATGGCCACTGGCATGGCTATGACTGCTGTGAAGGCACAATACCTATGCTTGTATTAGTGCATATTCGTAAAGTCATCCAAAAAGATTTTCTAGAACTTGAGGCAGTTGTAACTGTTGTACTGAGTGACCTTAGAAAAATATTTGGTTACCATGCAATAAAATGTTACCATATGAGAGTATACGTTATGAAAGGTTGTAATTGTTTGTCTCATTTACTGAGTGCATCTTTTACAGCCTTCCATCGATGCGAAGGTAAACCCGCCAGCACCCAGAACGAGAGAACCGACTGGAACCAAGCCTCTAATCCATGTTATCATCTTGGCAGCTCTTTCGACTATTGTCGCTGCAGTGCTGGCACTGTTGTTGCAGCTCCGCAATAATGAGATCTCGAGTGATAAAAAACCAGCCTGCTCGACCATCTCTTGCGTTCGCCACGCCCACCAAATAGGGATCAACCTCCGCCAGAGTACAGTGCCTTGCGCCGACTTCGGCCGCTTTGTTTGTGCTCGGTGGACCAACGAGCACAGCAAAACAGCGTTAGGTGTGCGCGGAGAGGCCATTATAAATTCGATCATGAGGATAAGAAAGTCCAGCATCCAAGGCGGCGTAACGAGCACCATATTAGACCAGCCGCTAAAGATGGTTCGCAGCTGTGTTAACAAGAAGATCAACAGCGAGGGCAATGACCAAGCGCGCGAATTGGTGAAGTTTGTGAACGGTCACACCTTCTCCTGGGCGACTCGTGACTGGGACGAAGAAGAAGTGGTCCCGCCTTGGAGACCTCTGCGAGCCCTAGTAGAGCTGGCCGTGCTGTGGCAGCTGCCCCTCTTGTTCCGCATTGACTTTTTAACGAAGTTCAAAAAGCCACGACGACTTGGGGTCGTCTTGGGCTCGACTACATCTGACGGAGGAGAGTCCCGAATAGGGATCACTCCTTTCCGGAAATGGACTCCTTTGTTAAATGCATCTCGTTAGGAGCTGCTGTTTTGTCGTTTGCTGCGAGTGGTCATCCAGATGTATAGAACGGCCGGCTATATTGTTTTCTATTAGGAATCGCAGAACGTTGAAGAAGCTTCTCACATAACCTCTTATCTGCGCAAAACCAATGTTCACGGTGCATTGTAAAAAAAACTGCTTTTGTGAGCTCTAGATATTCGACATGCGGCTTGCGTTATGTCCGTCCAAATGCTGCCACCTCTTCGTGTTGCTACCGCACGCTGTTCCGATGTTTTATTGCTTTTATATATTCTGTACGAACCTGTGTAGCGGGAATTCATCTCTATAGTGTGAATGTTTTGCTCTGATCTTGTGCCGTTGAAGTTTTGCGCCTCACTGAATTAGTCGGATTAAACCACGAGTGGTCTTGCAGTTTTTCCGCGTCTCAATATGTTCCTGTCGCTTAAATGCAGCCTAGAAGTCCAGAAGTACATTGTTCCTGTCGCAGTGCATGCAGGAAATTTACACTTTTGACTCTTATCGCCACATACTTCACCAAAAAGGAATTGCTGAATTTTGTGCTTTACTTGTGTCTAACGTCTCTATGACGTTGGCTCTAAAAACGTGTATATATTTTCCAAGAATTTCAAGATATTTGAGGATGGCGTAGAGGGAATTATATATCACATTTCGTGTCCAGTGTGAACGTCCTTTGATATCTAACAAAGGCAGTGAACGTTTGCCACCTAGCTTTAGCGTTGGAAATACTAGCGTTTTCCCAGCCGAGTGTTATGTCACCTACGGCAAATGCAGAAGTGACCGTTCGAGAAGAACATTTTCAACGAAGTCGGCTATCATGCATGCATGGTATTAAAGCTAGATTATGAAATTTGGCCTAATGTGTGTGTTCGTACTAATCACGCGACCGTACATGTGGCGCAGTATTCATACCGACAGCCTGTGGTTACCTGGTGTGCAGCGCACTGTATTGTATCTGGTTTTAGTACTGCCTTTTTTTTAGACAGTTTTTCTGAGAAAATAAGTATGCAGCCGATTAAAACTTGAATCATAACACCACTCAGCAACCCTACCTTAACCTAACAAGCCAAACACTCGCAAAACACACTACTATCAAAAACCACTGCTGCAACCAGGCGCAGGTAACAAAGCATGAACGTCAAAAGCAAGCAAGACTAAGTCAGTACTACGTCAGTTTATAGCGGCGGACAGCAGTCACCATAGCTCATTTGGTAGAGCACCGGATGCGATATTAAGAGGTCGTGGGTTCAGATCCCACCGGCGGCGCGGTTATTTTTCTGCTGTTTTATAAGTCGTTTCCTTCAAAATCAATTGATTGGCATTACATATTGAAAAAAGAAAAAATAGCAACATTCTCATGTGCACCTTGGTTTCGGTGACTGTTGAATTCCTTCATATGTTTGTAAAACGGGCCCCTTAATTCATTTGCCTTGTCTGCTAATAGCTTAACGAGGGTCTCGGTTCTGGCAGTCTTGATGCCGTAGGTAGCATAAGAGGGCTCTCGCACAGTTTCCGTCCTCGCCGTTAGATGACGTTCTACGTCACACTCGCGGTATTACAGGACGTGCTACGTCCGCCGCTATGGACGAGGGTGGCGCTGGTGAACTCTCAAGGCTCGCTTACACGCAAAAACATAAATACCTACGAAAGCAGCAGATTGGACAGCTGTCGCCGTAGCTCAGATAGTAGAGCACCGGACGAGATATTCGGAGGTCGTGGGTTCGGATCCCACCGGCGGCGTGGTCGTTTTTCTGCTGCTTTATAGGTAATTTTCTTTAAAATCAATTGATTGGCACTGCAAATTAAAAGAAAGAAAAAATAGAAACATTCTCATACGCACCTTGATTTCCGTGACTGTTCGCTCCCTTCATATGTTTGTAAAATGAGCCCCTCATTTCATTTGCCTTGTCTGCTAATAGCTTAATGAGGGTCTCGGTTCTGGCAGTCTTGATGTCATAGGTAGCACAAGAGGGTTCTCGCACAGTTTCTGTCCTCTCCGTTAGATGACGTTCTACGTCACACTCGCGGTATTACAGGACGTGCTACGTCCGCCGCTATGGACGAGGGTGGCGCTGGTGAACTCTCAAGGCTCGCTTACACGCAAAAACATAAATACCTACGAAAGCAGCAGATTGGACAGCTGTCGCCGTAAGTCAGTTGGTAGAGTACCGGACGCGATATTCGGACGTCGTGGGTACGGATCCCACCGGGTGTGGTCATTTTTTCTGCTGCTTTATAAGTAAATTTTTTAAAAACATTTGATTGGCACTACATATTGAAAAAAGGAAAAAATACAAACATTCTTCTATGTACCTTGGTTTCGGTGACTGTCTGAAGGCGTCGTTGGACTTGGACTTGGTTTAGGACCTGGCGGTAATATGCGTAAAAACGAGGAAGGGGCATACCTCTTAGGGGTTACGCGGCGCCGGCGATTTCGCAATGAAAACTGATTTTTCTGGACTGTGAAGGACTACGTACCGGTTCACTGCATGGGCTTATGACTTGAGCTTCTCGTAAATGAACTGTCACCCCTCGGCTTTAAGTTTAAGGCCACATGATCTTAGGGCCTGCAGGATCGCGTTAAACCGATGATGGATTTCTTTGAAATTTTTTGCGAGGACAACGTCGACCAGGTACAGGACCAGGACCAGGTACACTAAGCAGGTGTGCAACTACATATGTGCAGAAACGGTAGCCATTGGTCTTCAAAGGGTGCTGATGCGAAGCAAAGGCCGAAAGGCATGACTTAGGACTCGTATAAACAGTCTGGTGTTATGAATCGGCTTCTCCACATCCATTTCAATCGGATCCAGCCCCTCGGGAGACAATAGTCCTTGCCAACCAACTCCGTACCAACAAACCCCTCACCGCACTCTTCTAAAAAGAAAACCTTTTCCCGTTTCTCCCACTGTGTGGCAGCGACCTTCCCGGCGGCCTTGCGCACTGGGAGGGTGTCTTGCTTTGAAGTTTACGCCTCCGTGTGGTCCTCACCCCAGCAACAAACTGATCGTGGCCGGCACACTATCATGTACCTTTCGACGACTCCCGCCCCTTCTGCCTGCCTCCTGTCAGCGAGGCTGACCCTAAACTCTGGCTGTGGAGCGTAACCTCCCGGAGTTCCATCCGGCAGAAGCACCTGCTCTAGTGCGCACCACCTCCAGGCCGACCACAGAATGTAGATGACAGGATTTTAGCGTCGCCGCACCGGACTTTACTGGTCTTCCTTCGAGAGTCTAACGTGTATCTCCAATTCGTAGGTAAATTGTATGCTAGCAGGCATATTGTCGTAATAAAAATAAAAGGAAGCGATGTTGGCGCCCAGGAGTCGCTACAGACATGGTCTAAGCAATAAAGAATATGTTGTTTAGAACAAGCTATATGTACAGTGCAGAAGTCAATTGCTGGGCTAGGTCGAGGACAGGTGTGCTCTGTACGACACTGCTGATGCCGAATGCAGTAAGCTACGTCGAACACATTCTACATTAGAGCATTTAACGCACTGGAATGTATTCAGCACAGCATGTCTCTTCTCTATGTTCAGCCCTGAAGTGTTAATTATGGCGCGCTTGATTTGTAACTATAGTTTTCAAGTCTTACAGTCCCCTGGGATATTAGTCAACCTAGGCACAAGTTTAGGTTATATCCTGAAAGACGCTTAAGAACCATTGCTTTATCTGTGGGACAGTCCTGTAAAATGTTTTGTGAATCCTCATCAAAAGAAAAATTTATTTTGACTGTTAATCGTAGTAAAACGCATGAACAATGCTTACTTAAAACCTAAGCATGCACGGTATGTAGTTTTGCTAATGTGCTGCCCAGATTACTATCGGAGAAGTGCCTTTCACTCGCATCCTTTAAGAGGGCAGTAGTGCCACACGGTTCACTTGAGGTGATCGTTTACCCGCGCAAAAAACTTCCATATGAGAATGAGGCTTCCCACCTCCTACTGAGGTCTATCGGAAAAAGATCTGGAGTCAAAATGATTACAGCAGCAAGTGATGGCTATTGCGGGTGTTTGTGTGCGTGGCTAACAACACAAGCACCTAACAACTGAACTCCGCAACGGAGTTCTCATCAGTGAATTATTCGGAAAAAAACCTTAAAACAATACTTTTCAAAAGTGATTTGCCTCCCAGGCTATTTTAATGTGGATCCCGGCTTGTGCACTTGTCCGGCCTGTATACGGTTGCAATCTGAACTCTTTTTTACTCCGGTAGCGCAAAATTGCTTGCAACAAGCATCTGTCCACTCCTTATGCAGTTCCTCTTGTGGACTTCTTTCATTGGTAACATTTGTCGCACCGCTTACAGTTCTTTTGCAGGATGCAGCTGGTCCCCAGGGAACATGGACACATAGCAAGCACCTATGAGTAAAAATAAGATAAGGTTTCAAGCGCAATTCCGTGATATTAATTTTTAAACCGTGAACGAATACGCAGTTTGAATGGGACTTCGTCCTACTCTGCTATCTGCAGAAATACGGTCAGCGTCACAGCACAGGTTTGTGCTTTAGCTGTTTGTGCTGTGATTAGCAAGTTGTCACAAAGTCTTGTTTCTACTTTTGCGCAAACATTAATTCAATTGCCACCTGTCATAGTGTGTAGGTTGCTTACAGTCAGACACCAGGTTGCCACCTGAGACGACAGGAAGGTTTAGATGACATCACAAAGCCATGATACCTCTCGCGACGTATAAGAGTGGCTCATTAAGGGAGGTTGTTATCATGTCAAACATCCACGTGACCTCTTTCGACCAGTCGGCGAATTTTGTGACAACGGAAATCGGGAAAGTTTTGGTGCGAAAAATGAAAAGCTTTGTCACCAAAAATTCGTACAGAGCCCGCCGCAAGACCTTCCAGTTGGCAACGTTAGACGAAGCCGTAATTTGCTCAACGTTGACCTGTTGGGCGTATTCCACTGTGGCTGCCCTTTATTAAAGAGAGATGTTTGTATAACGAAAAAGCAGAGAGCGTGGCGTGAAGGATCATTATATGGCGGTGTGCTGTGCATACGAGGAGGGTTTCGCATGGCATATAGAGTTTAACGTCCCAAATTCACATGGCCTATTAGGAACGGCGCAGTGTGGAAGCCTGCGGATGCTTTTTGAGCAGGTGGTATTATTTAATGTGCAGTGCATCGTGCAGTACACGGGCGCGAATCGTTTTGAAGACGAGAAAAATAGCAGTATCATGGATGACGAGGTAAATATAAGAGAGCTCGGAATACAGAAGAACTCCATAAGGGTTAGTCTAATCATAACCGCGTATCGAGACACTAGTTGCAGAATAGAGAAGCACCTGGAGAGCTTTCCTACTCCTTGGCCGAGCCCCAGTTACACCAAGGAAGAAGAAGTCGCGCTACATTTCTCGTGCCATTGTTCATCATCCCGTGACCGCGTGCCTCTGAACGAAGAAGCACCGAAGAGGCTAGCATCCCCTTTTTGTCCTTCAGTCCACGAGAAGACATTGGGCTCTGTTCTTCGACCAGACGACTTCTGGGATGACGTCCCCGGGTACTGCTTCGCCTGCTGTGGCGCCTCCGGAAGAGCCCGAAGCTTCGGCTGCGGAAGCTGCTCCTCCAGAGGTCCTCGTCTCCGATCCAGGGGTGTCCTCCGCGGCAGTTCTATCTGGAGCACAAAACGCCCCTGCTGAGACGCTTGGCACGACGACCCGCCTCCGGCGTCGACAACTACGCCGACGCCCGTCAAAAGCGTCTTCCAACGCGTCTACCCGATCTAGCGACACGAGTGTTCACATCACGCAAGGGTAGAGTCAGTCAGGAGTGTCGAGAGTCAAAATGATATTGATAATTCAAGGACAATGAGCCATTTCACCTATTATGTGGTGGTTATCATATATGCTTTCGAACCAAAGGAGCCCCATCGCTTCGTTCCCCTGACATTCGCGAAGCTACGCACTTCGGCATGACCCTACTCGGTTCTACTTAGGGGCAATAGTAAAAAAATCTAGTAAGCTTAGGAGGGCCGAAGAGAAGGATGAAAATTTCTCTATTGGGCACTTTCATCCCGACTGCCAATAAATGCTAATACAGGATGCAGTGCTGTGATAATGAGGAAAATCGGCAACCCGTGAGCTACGTGACTTAACAACGGTCATTCTTGGCACGAGCAATGACGATGTTCCGAATGGCGCTCACCTGATGCTGGCGTCATTGTTGTTTAACGACGTTGTTTAAGCCGTGCTTCCGCTGAGCAGAGCGCCGTGTATAGAAGAGCTCAGGCCCAGTTTCAACTACCTAACCCTACACGACTTTCCAATGCAAGGGCATTCTAAAATGTCACCGGTGTGAAGGGATTTCTCCTGGTTAAATTTGGCTTGCTTAGCATCATATCCTGTCTGCAGCGCAAAATGTCGAACGACAGATGAAGAGTAGACACCGCGTCCACGTCCCTCCCTACGCACTTATGGCTTGCGCTGGAGACGTGAATCAATGTTAAAAACCATTATCTAACCCAGTTCTGTTCGCCTGCGTACCATGGCGTACAGAGTGCGTCCACCTCCAGCGACTGGGCAGAGGGATCACGGCGCAGTAAATGTTACGCACATAGGGCTATTCACATTCCGACGCGATGAGCCCAAAGAAGCGGAGTTGAATTTAAGGCAGAGGCGGAAGCGTCGGAAAAAATCCTCGTGTGCCACACGATGCCAGTGCACTGCACATGAACCCGCAAAGCTCGGACCCGTTGCTGCATGTACGCATTGCCTACCTGTTCAATACAGCTAAGCACTGGGGAGCGAATCAATGATTTGTGCGACGCGTTGCATCGTTTAATGCCACAGGAGCGGCCGGTGCTTTCATAATAATCTACTCTGCGTCCGAACTAGTATCACCTAATACTGACATGCTGGCGTGGCTAATAAAACCGAGGACTGAACCGTCTTAAACGGCGACATGTAACATGCCACCGCAGCTCCAGTCCAAAAGATATCTGGCAGCGCTTCTCAATTAAGCAAGAGGCGATCAGTACCCAACGCGCGATCGTCCCAGCTTCGATCATACCAGCAAAGGTTCCCAGCAAAAATAAAAAGCATCACATCAGAGCTGGTCTAAAACCGTTAAGAACAAAATAATCCCCCGTAATATATTTCGGAAATTCGTCTACCGATCAGTCCCACAAATGCGATTCCTTTTCGGTTATACACTTACCTTGCAGGACGGTCACGCGAATTCCCAAAAGCAAGCTGCACACGGGTGGAGGACTCGTGAAAGCAGAACACGCTGAAGGGTTCAAGCGGGCGCGCTTCCCCGGCGGGAGGGCACATAGTTGCCTTCGTCTATTCGAACTGGCGCTATTAACAGAAAAACCTGTAGCGATGCTTTGTTTCCAGCCAAAAAAGAATGATAATATCGTTGGTAAACAAATTTTTTGTTCAGGTTTAGATATTAGAACATTAAAAGAATTTCAAGTATCGCTAGCCGTCATGAATAAAACTGTGCCGTGGTAAATACAGCCAGGCGGTGCATGCAGGCTCCACATCGGGCCATCTGCATATGCCAAGCTTTTTAAGCGATGGTGTTGGCTTTACGTCACGGCTGAAGGCTGCATGGCCCGACCTGTGAGACCAGCCTTGGACCAAGCAGCCTGGCGTATGCTCACGGTCCGATCAGTTGCCGCACTCCTTTTGCCGATCTAGTGTGCTGCCGACCAGGTGTCACCAAACGTCGATGGTCGGCAGTCGCCCTGCGCCGCTTGGGATGTCCATGGTGCTGGAGCGGAGATACGCTCTGGCATCCTGTTCTCATATCATCTTCAGCCAAACGAGCAGTGTGAGCAGAATAAGTGAAGCGACGTTGAGCTGGAAACCACAGGAGAGCATCTAGTATTCGGTGCACTGGAAAAGTGAAATCCGGTCCGGAAACAACCGCCTCACGTGGCGGGAAAGCGGCCATGCGGTAATGGAACACTGACCGAGGCTTACACATGGGCATTGCGCCAGAAGCACAGTTCGAGCAGTTATAGTGGACTTCGTGGATGCAGAGCTGAGCTCGATCACTCTATGAGCAAAACTAAAGCACAACAGACAGTTGCGCAATGCCTTGTGGGGACAAACTATTGTCTGACACCCTTGTGGTTTCAACTCAGGACCCATTTTTGTCAACCAATCGAATATCAATGCTTTGTGATGCAGGCGCAGTGATGACATGCAAGGTGTCGTAAATCTCTTCGGTGGCTACCAGCAGCCTGTTTGCGGCTTTAATTGTTTACGGCCACTTCCAGAGCCTCATCATTCGAGCTTTTGGCCACAGCCAGGTGCATCATAAAGGGACAAATTTCGCAATTGCAGCATCGAAGAATAGACGTGCTCGGTGATTCGATTTTTGTGTAACGCCCATCATAAAGGGTTACAGCAGACAACGGCCAGGGGTTTCATGGCCACTGGCATGGCTATGACTGCCGTGAAGGCGCAATACCTATGCTTGTATTAGTGCATATTCGTAAAGTCATCCAAAAAGATTTTCTAGAACTTGAGGCAGTTGTAACTGTTGTACTGATTGACCTTAGCAAAACATTTGGTTACCATGCAATAAAATGTTACCATATGAGTATACGTTATGAAAGGTTGTAATTGTTTGTCTCATTTACTGAGTGCATCTTTTACAGCCTTCCATCGATGCGAAGGTGAACCCGCCAGCACCCACAACGAGAGAGCCGACTGGAGCCAAGCCTCTAATCCATGTTATCATCTTGGCAGCTCTTTCGACTATTGTCGCTGCAGTGCTGGCACTGTTGTTGCAGCCCCACAATAATGAGACATGGAGTGATAAAAAACCAGCCTGCTCGACCATCTCTTGCGTTAGCCACGCCCACCAAATAGGGATCAACCTCAGCCAGGGTACAGCGCCTTGCGCCGACTTCGGCCGCTTTGTTTGTTCTGGGTGGACCAACGAGCACAGCAAAACAGCGTCAGGTGTGCGCGGAGAGGCCATTATGAATTCGATCATGAGGATAAGAAAGTCCAGCATCCAAGGCGGCGTAACGAGCACAATATTAGACCAGCCGCTAAAGATGGTTCGCAGCTGTGTTAACAAGAAGATCAACAGCGAGGGCAATGACCAAGTGCGCGAATTGGTGAACTTTGTGAACGGCCGCATCTTCTCCTGGCCGACTCGTGACTGGGACGAAGAAGAGGTGGTGCCGCCTTGGAGACCTCTGCGAGGGCTAGTGGAGCTGGCCGTGCTGTGGCAGCTGCCCCTCTGGTTCCGGATTGACTTTTTACCGAAGTTCCAAGAGCCACGACGACTTGGGGTCGTCTTGGGCTCGACTACATCTGACGGAGGAGAGTCCCGAATAGGGATCACTCCTTTCCGGAAATGGACTCCTTTGTTAAATGCATCTCGTTAGGAGCTGCTGTTTTGTCGTTTGCTGCGAGTGGTCAACCAGATGTATAGAACGGCCGATTATATTGTTTTCTATTAGGAATCTCAGAACGTTGAAGAAGCTTCTCACATAACCTCTGATCTGCGGAAAACCAACGTTCACGGTGCATTGTAAAAAGCTGCTTTTGTGAGCTATAGATATTCGACATGCGGCTTGCGTTATGTTCGTCCAAATGCTGCCACCACTTCGTGTTGCGACCGCACGCTGTTCCGATGTTTTATTGCTTTTATATATTCTGTACGAACTTGCGTAGCGGGATTTCATCTCTAATGTGTGAAAGTTTTGCTCTGATTTTGTGCCGTTGAAGTTTTGCGCCTCACTGAATTAGTCGCATTAAACCACGAGCGGTTTTTGCAGTTTTTCTGCGTCTCAATATGTTGCTGTCGCTTAAATGCAGCCTAGAAGTCCAGAAGGACATGGTTGTTTTCGCATTGCATGTAGGAAGTTTACACTTTGGCTGTTATCGCGACATACTTCACCAAACAGGAATTGCCGAATTTGATGCTATACTTGTGTCTACGGTCGCTATGACGTTGGCCCTAACAACGTGTATATAATATTTTCCAAGGATTTCAAAATATTTGAGGATGGTGTAGAGGGAATTACATATCACATTTCGTGTCCAGTGCGAACGTCCTTTCATATCTGACAAAGGCAGTGAACGTTTGCCACCTAGCTTTAGCGTTGGAAATAGTAGCGATCTTCCCAGCCGAGTGTTATGTCACCTACGGCAAATGCAGAAGTGACCGTTCGAGAAGAATATCTTCAACAACCGTCGACTATCATGCATGCATGGTATTAAAGCTAGATTTTGAAATTTGGCCTAATGTGTGTGTTCGTACTAATCACACGACCGTACGTGTTGCGCAGTATTCAGACCGACAGCCTGTGGGTACCTGGTGTGCAGCGCACTGCATTGTATCTGCTTTTAGTACTGCCTTTTTTTTGAGACAGTTTTTCTGAGAAAATAAGTATGCAGCTGATTAAAATTTGAAGCATAACACCACTCAGCAACCCTATCTTAACCTAACAAGCCAAACACTCGCAAAATACACTACTATCAAAAACCACTGCTGCAGCCAGGCGCAGGTAACAAAGCATGAACGTCACAAGCAAGCAATACTAAGTCAGTACTACGTTAGTTTATAGCGGCGGACAGCCATCGCCATATCTCAGTTGGTAGAGCACCGCACGCGATATTAGGAGGTCGTGGGTTCAGATCCCAATGGCGGCGCGGTTGTTTTTCTGCTGCTTTATAAGTGGTTTCCTTTAAAATCAATTGATTGGCATTACAAAATGAAAAAGAAAATAGTAACATTCTCATGTGCACCTTGGTTTCTGTGACTGTTCGCTTTCTTCATATGTTTGTAAAAGGGGCCCCTCAATTTATTTGCCTCGACTGCTAATAGCTTAACGAGGGTCTCGGTTCTGGCAGTCTTGATGCCATTGGTAGCATAAGAGGGCTCTCGCACAGTTTCCGCCCTCGCCGTTAGATGACATTATACGTCACACTCGCGGTATTACAGGACGTGCTGCGTCCACCGGTATGGACGAGGGTGGCGCTGGTGAACACTCTCAAGCTTTGTTTACACGCAAAAACATAAAAACCGAAGAAAGTAGGTGATTGGACAGCTGTTGCCGTGGCTCAGTCGGTAGAGCGGTAGAGCACCGGACGCGATATTCGGAGGTCGTGGGTTCGGATCCCACCTGCGGTGTGGTCATTTTTTCTGCTGCACTTTATAAGTAATTTTCTTTAAAACCATTTGTTTGGAACTGCGTATTGAAAAAATAAAATAGAAACCTACTCCTATGTACCTTGGTTTCGGTGACTGTCTGAAGGCGTCGTTGGACTTGGATTTGGTTTAGGACCTGGCGGTAATATGTGTTAAAACGAGGAAGGGGCATACCTCTTAGGAGTTACGCGGCGCCGGGGATTTCGCAATGAAAACTGATTTTTCTGGACTTCGAAGGACTACATCCCGGATCACTGCATGGGCTAATAACATGAGCTTGTCGTAAATGAAATGACATCCCCCGGATTTAAGTTTAAGGCAACATGATATTATGGCCTGCAGGATCGCGTTAAACCGATGATGGATTTCTTTGAAATTTTTTGCGAAGACAATAACGTCGTCCAGGTACACTAAGCAGGTGTGCAACTACATATGTGCAAAGACCGAAAGGCATGACTTGCGACTCGTATAAACAGTCTGGTGTTATGAATCGGCTTCTCCACATTCATTTCAATCGGATCCAGCCCCTCGGGAGACAATAGTCCTTGCCAACCAACTCCGTACCAACAAACCCCTCACCGCACTCTTGTAAAAAGAAAACCTTTTCCCATTTCTCCCACTGTTGTGGCAGCGACCTTCCTGGCGGCCTTGCGCACTGGGAGGATGTCTTGCTTTGAAGGTTACGCCTCCGTGTGGCCCTCACCCCAGCAACAAACTGATCGTGGGCGGCACACTATCATGTACCTTTCGACGTCTCCAGCCCCTTCTGTCTCCCTCCTGTCTGCGAGGCTGACACTAAACTCTGGCTGTGGAGCGTAACCTCCCGGAGTTCCATCCGGCAGAAGCACCTGCTCTAGTGCCCACCATCCCCTGGCCGACCACAGAATGTTGTAGATGACTGGATTTTTGGGTCGCCGCACCGGACTTTACTGGTCTTCCTTCGAGAGTCAAACGTGTATCTCCAATTCGTGGATAAATTGTATGCTAGCAGGCATATTGTCGTAATAAAAATAAAAGGAAGCGATGTAGGCGCCCAGGAGTCGCTACAGACATGGTCTAAGCAATAAAGAATATGTTGTTTAGAACAAGCTATATGTACAGTGCAGAAGTCAATGGCTGGGCTAGGTCGAGGAAAGTGTGCTCAGTACGACACTGCTGATGCCGAAAGCAGTAGGCTACGTCGAACTTATTCTTGATTAGAGCATTTAACGCACTGGAATGTATTCAGCACAGCATGTCTCTTCTCTATGGTCAGCCCGGAAGTGTTAATTACGGCGCGCTTTATTTGTAACTAGAGTTTTCAAGCCTTACAGTCCCCTGGGATATCAGTTAACCTAGGCACGAGTTTAGGTTATATCCTGAGAGACGCTTAAGAACCATTGCTTTATCTGTGGGAAAGTCCTGTAAAATTGTCTGTGAACGCTCATCAAAAGATAAATTTATTTTGACTGTTAATCGTAGTAAAACGCATGAACTATGCTCACTTAAAACGCAAGCATGCATCGTATGTATCTTCGCTAATATGCTGCCCAGATTAATATCGCAGAAGTGCCTTTCACTCTCATCCTTTAAGAGGGCAGTAGTGCCACACGGTTCACTTGAGGTGATTGTTTACCCGCGCAAAAACCTGCCATATGGAAATGAGGCTTCCCATCTCCTACTGAGGTCTATCGGAAAAGGATCTGAAATCAAAATGATTACAGCAGCAAATGATGGCTATTGCAGGTGTTTGTGTGCGTGGCTAACAACACAAGTACCTAACAACTGAACTCCGCATCGGAGTTCTCATCAGTGAATTATCCGGAAAAAAAACCCTAAAACAATATTTTTCAAAAGTGATTTGCATCCCAGGCAATTTGAATGTGGATCCGGGCTTGTCCACTTTATCTATTAGAAAATACGTTGTCGCCTGTTTACTGTTGCAATGTGAACTCTTTTTTAATCCGGTAGCGCAAAATTGCTTGCAACAAGCATCTGTCTACTCCTTATGCAGTTCCTCTTGTGGACTTCTTTCATTGGTAACATTTGTTGCATCGCTTACTGTTCTGTTGCAGGATGCAGATGGTCCCCAGGGAACATGGACACGTATCACGCACCTATTCGTGAAAATAAGATAAGGTTTCAAGCGCAATTCCGTGATATTAATTTTTAAACCGTGAACGAATACACAGTTTGAATGGGACTTCGTCCTGCTCTCCTATCTGCAGAAATACGGTCAGCGTCACAGCACAGGTTCGTGCTTTAGCTGTTTGTGCTGTGATTAGCAAGTTGTCACAAAGTCTTGTTTCTGCTTTTGCGCAAACATTAATTCAATTGTCACCTGTCATGGTGTGTAGGTTGCTTAGAGTCAGACACCAGGTTGCCACCTGAGACGACGGGGAGGTTTAGATGACATCACAAGGCCATGATACCTCTCGCGACGTATAAGAGGGGCTCATTAAGGGAGGTTGTCATCATGTCAAAAATCCACGTGACCTCTTTCGACCAGTCGGCGAATAATGTGACAACGGACATCGGGAAAGTTTTGGTGCGAGAAATGAAACGCTTTGTCACCAAAAATTCGTACAGAGCCCGCCGCAAGACCTTCCAGTTGGCAACGTTGGACGAAGCCGTAATTTGCTCAACGTTGACCTCTTGGGCGTATTACCGCAGCGGTGGCCAAGTGGTTGAGCATCCGCCTCGTATGCGGGAGGTGCGGGGTTCGATCCCCAGTGCCGCCGGGTACCCACCGGTGATACAATGGGTACAAGCTTTCCCCTGGTCTGGTGCTCGGCTTATTTAGGGTGAAATGCTTGGGAAATGGGTCTCTGACCCCACTTTGAGAAGAAGAAAAAATACCTTGTGACATGGCGCTCTTTGGCCATAGCTGCCCTTGCGCCATAAAAATCCATAATCATCATCATCACCTCTTGGGCGTATTCCACTGTGGCTGCCCTTTATTAAAGAAAGATAGGTTTATATAACGAAAAAGCAGGGAGCGTGGCGTGAAGGATCATTATATGGCGGTGTGCTGTGCATACGGGGAGGGGTTCGCATGGCATATAGAGTTTAACGTCCCAAATTCACATGGCCTATTAGGAACGGCGCAGGGTGAAAGCCTGCGGATGCTTTTTGAGCAGGTAGTATTCTTTAATGTGCACTGCAGCGTGCAGTACACGGGCGCGTATCGTTTTGAAGACGAGAAAAAGAGCAGTATCATGGATGACGACGTAAATATAAGAGAGGTCGGAACACAAAAGAACTCCATAAGGGTGCGTCTAATCATAACCGCGTATCGAGACACCAGTTGCAGAATGGAGAAGCACCTGGAGAGCTTTCCTACTCCTTGGCCGAGCCCCAGTTACACCAAGGAAGAAGAAGTCGCGCTACATTTCTCGTGCCATTGGTCATCATCCCGTGGCCGCGTGCCTCTGAACGAAGAAGCACCGAAGAGGCTAGCATCCCCTTTTTGTCCTTCAGTCCACGAGAAGACATTTCGCTCTGTTCTTCGACCAGACGACTTCTGGGATGACGTCCCCGGTTACTGCTTCGCCTGATGTGGCGCCTCCGGAAGAGCCCGAAGCTTCGGCTGCGGAAGCTGATCCTCCAGAGGTCCTCGTCTCCGATCCAGAGGTGTCCTCCGCGGCAGTTCTATCTGGAGCACAAAACGCCCCTGCTGAGACGCTTGGCACGACGACACGCCTCCGGCGTCGACAACTACGCCGACGCCCGTCAAAAGCGTCTTCCAACGCGTCTACCCGATCTAGCGACATGTCGCGGGAGTCGGCGCCAAAGCAGCGAAAGGCTCTGGATGCGCAGCTCAGTGACGCGGAAGGTCGACCTCCCCCGGTGACGCGGCGCAAAAGGAAAGCGAGCGTCGCCACGCAACCTGCTCAGCACACGCAGCAGGTGAGCAGGGAAACATTGGGAGTGTTCACATCAGGCAAGGGTAGAGTCAGTCAGGAGTGTCGAGAGTCAAAATGATATTGATAATTCAAGGACAATGAGCCATTTCACCTATAATGTGGTGGTTATCATATCTGCTTTCGAACCAAAGGAGCCCCAGCGCTTCGTTCCCCTGACATCCGCGAAGCTACGCACTTCGGCATGACCCTACTCGGTTCTACTTAGGGGCAATAGTAAAAAAATCTAGCAAGCTTAGGAGGGCTGAAGAGAAGGATGAAAATGTCTTGATTGGGCACTTTCATCCCGACTGCCAATAAATGCTAATACAGGATGCAGTGCTGTGATAATGAGGAAAATCGGCAACCCGTGAGCTACGTGACTTAAGAACGGCCATTCTTGGCACGAGCAATGACGATGTTCCGAATGGCGCTCACCTGATGCTGGCGTCATTGTTGTTTGCCAACGTTGTTTAAGCCGTGCTTCCGCTGAGCAGAGCGCCGTGTATAGAAGAGCTCAGGCCCAGTTTCAACTACCAAACCCTACACGACTTTCCAATGCAAGGGCATTCTAAAATGTCACCGGTGTGAAGGGATTACTCCTGGTTAAATTTCGCTTGCTTAGCATCATATCATGTCTGCAGCGCAAAATGTCGAACGACAGATGGAGAGTAGACACCGCGTCCACGTCCCTCCCTACGCACTTATGCCTTGCGCTGGAGACGTGAATCAGTGTTAAAAACCATTATCTAACCCAGTTCTGTTCGCCTGCGTACCATGGCGTACCGAGTGCGTCCACCTCCAGCGACTGGGCAGAGGGATTGCGACACAGGTGCAGCTCGGCCATAAAGATTCTTGATTGCAGGGGTGAGACATTAGAGAACCTGCGATCTCCCATGAAGCCATCGTTTGCCTATAGGCTCAGAGTAAAATAAGAGCAAATTAAGACGGTTAGGTGGGCGGATGAGATTAGGAAGTTTCCAGGCATAGGGTGAGCGTAGCTGGCAAAGGACAGGGTTTATTGGAGAGACATGGGAGAGGCTTTTGACTTGTAGTGGCTAGTGAGGCTGATGATCATGATGGTGCTGATGAAAATAATAGTTCTGAAGGTGAATATATGACGCATTAGAGATATGCACTAGTGCGCTTCGGTGGTGGCCGAGCAGTTTAAATGACCCCAGATGCTTCCGGCTCCGCGCTGGAATGCCCTAGGTACTCATCGCGGTTGGGTCTGATAAATATTTCCGGTCTATTTTATTTTCTAGTGGTCTGTATTTTGTAGGTAATTTTTAGTGGTGTGTATAGATGAACGGACAGTAATGGTGCACCTAGTTAGGAGAAAATGTTAACGGTGCATGGCTTCGTGCTTTAAAAATTTCCTCTTTTTGCGTCAAAAGCACCGCCCTCTATCGGCACACCCTGCAGCCTTGCGATGAGCAAGCCCTGGCTGGTCTTTCTCTGTTTGCTGAGGTCGAGACGTGGACGCCAGCCCCAGAATCGGCGGTTAACGAGTGTCCAAGTGCAGTAGAGGCTTTGCCGGGTGAGTGCTGGCTGGCGACTACTTACGCTACCTGGCAGTGCAGAGACGCAATTATCCGGAAACAAAGAGAACAGACTCAGTTATTCGAAAACAGAGTTCAGGAAACACAGATGGCAGCGTTTGTTAGCACACATTTTTAGTGACTTTGATGGGACAACAGGCAGATGAAGAAATTCATCGCTAAGGCAGTGAAGATCGACATGCGGCCATCGGTCAATGTATATGGATACTGAGCAACACCAGAGTGGTTCGCTTTTTTCCCACACGCAGAAATGGCAGCACACAGGAAAAGGTGTTGCTCGTGCACAGCGCGTACAGAATTTCAAAGTACTTTCTCCGCTTTAAATAACCGGACATCGCCCGCTTTAAGTCGCTATGTGGTATAACGGAATACTGTCCTCCAGTCATCCAGCTTTGCTTCAGGATATCCCAAAATGCTCAATCAACTGTGCAGCCGGAGAATTTGTGCGCATTCCTTCTTCCAGCGACAGAAGGCAATCAGTTTTGAGTAATGAACGAATCATTCCTACCTAGATTCTTAACGAAAACCAGAAATAAGGAAAGGTGTCCTTAATGGCCGCAGTGTCCGGGGTGTTAGAGAACACCAATCAACTCTGGCCTGTGTACTCTCACTTCACGGCTAAGATCAAACATTCCCTCCTTAATCGAAAGTAGCGGGTGGCAGTTCCATTCTTATTAAGAGGGGACCTTGCCTTAATAGAGCGAAAGGCACATATTGGAACATTCTGAACGGAAGATCTTGTTCATAAACAGTTCTTTGTTTAGGGGGCTTAACGTACCTACGCGACGAAGGTTATGAGGGATGCTGTAGAGAAGGGCTCTGGTTAATTTTGACCACAGGGTGTTCGTTAAACTACACTGTCATTGCACTTTACTCGGGCGTCGAGAATTTAACCTCCATCGAAATTCGACCGCTGCGGTCAAGGTCGAACCCGCGTCTTTCTTGTAAGCGGCGTAGCGCCATAACCACTGAGCCACCGCGGCGGCTAAACAGTTCTGATTGGTGTGTCAGGGTAAGAAAGTTTCGTTTGTACTGAATAGCAACGATAAAGGGCCAGTTATTCAAAGAAGAAAGATCTATAGAACATAGTTGCGCGACACGATTAACCGGGCAGAAGGGACTATACCGGCCATTTGCGCGCACTCGTGCGTCACGTGATTTCTAAATAAGTGACGACGATCCGTTGTCCAGCTTTCCGAACAAGGGACCCATATGTTGCTCCGAAACGTCTATACTTCTTCAGACTTGGTCAGTTACCGTAATTCACCTGAAGCATCAGGAATAGCTGAAAGGATGAGCTCGCTTCTCTTGTAGATTACCATAAGACCGCACTCCCAACTGATGGATAATTCACAAACAGCGTGAATTGCAAATTAAGGGCAAATAAAGAGGCCCATATAAATTTAAATACAAGGCTCTAGATAAAAGTTTTTTTTTATTTTACTCACAGCTACGCGGTGGCCTGACAGAAGATGGCTACGCTGTTCCAACATTGACCTCGAAAGTGGCAAAGACTGCTGTTGAGAAGAGTGGGTTGTTGCTGGTTTATGTGCTTCGTGCATTGTCACATAACGCACTTTAATGCTGCATACGTTACCATTGGACGGCACAGTCTAGGCACTACCCTTAGTTAAATGCAGGGGCAATAAGAGATCGGCAGATTTCTGCTTGCAATACGAAAACTGCCTCTTAAGAAAATTATTTCCTATTTTATATAGCCAAATGAAAATGGCTTTGTAGGCGGTATTTGCATAGAAATCGTTTTTTTATTAGGTCTGTAGAGCTTAGCCAAGAACAATAATTGCACTACTTTCGCCCATATATTTTTAGCACGCCATATTGCAAACAATGGAAGAGGCAGGCGCAGCAGAGAATAAAACCAACACTTCGACAATGATGTTTGTGGCGTAGGATGCAAATAAATTAATTTTATGGAAAATCTCCGTAGTAGCCTAGGCAAGGAAACAAAATTGCAAGCATCGTGCTTGAGCCTAATCCTCATTTTCCTATATTCATCACCACCGCCTAATTTCGTCTTCAAGGCCATTTATGGGGGTGTCAATAAAGCCTGGACCGGGCGTTCCCAATCCCACAACATATACGTTGTAAACTCAAGTGGTCGAGACATATTTGCAAATCGGCGCTGCTTGAGCGCATGTACATAAAGCATGTAGGGTAATTTTTCCTTTTAAAAACATCGAGCTTGGCAGGAAGTAAAAAGGTAGCAACTCACAAAGTACTCACATGTGCAACAATGCACACAATAATAACGTGTCCCAAATTATGCGGTGACCATGAGCTGACAGCCAACAATATAAGAGGAAAGGCTAAACTCGGGCGCAAATGGCGTCCATCTGTTAATTGCCTGCTGTATATATACTGAGCGACCAACTGATGCTGGTCTAACTTTCTATAAGAATGCACAGCTTCCGTGAAAAGCACAAGAGAAAGCTGGCTATCAAAGAAACATTGCAAGCGGAAATATTTCTTAGCATTTTGTCTCCACGCGGAATACAAAAAGCTTTATGCAGTGCCTTCAGTAAGCTAGATGTGGAACACCGCAACCGAGTCGCGTTGAACGGGACACAGAAGAGAAAGCGTTGAACGGCACCGCCTCGCAGAAGCGTCCTCTCAGTTCAATACTGCTAATTCAGAAAGTGAAGAAGTTCCACTAACTCGTAAATCTCGGCGCAGTATATGTTACGCACATAGGGCTATTCACATTCCAACGCGATGAGCCCAAAGAAGCGGAGTTGAATTCAGGCAGAGGCGGAAGCGTCGGAAAAAATCCTCGTGTGCCACACGATGCCAGTGCACAGCACATGAACCCGCAAAGCTCGGCCCCAATGCTGCATGTACACATTGCCTACCTGTTCAATACACCTAAGCACTGGGGAGCGAATCAATGATTTGTGCGACGCGTTGCATCGTTTAACGCCACAGGAGCGTCCGGTGCTGTCATAATCATCTACTCTGCGTCCGAACTAGTATCACCTAATACTGACATGCTGGCGTGGCTAATAAAACCCAGTACTGAACCGTCTTAAACGGCGACATGTAACATGCCACCGCAGGTTCCGTTCAAAAAGATATCTGTTAGCGCCCCTCAATGAAGCAAGAGGCGATCAATACCCAACGCGCTATCGTCCGAGCTTCGATCATACCAGCAAAGGTTCCCAGCGAAAATAAAACGCATCACAGTAGGCATCACATCAGAGCTGGGCTAAAACCGTCAAGAACAAAATAAGCACCCGCAATATATTTCGCAAGTTCTTCTACCGATCAGTCCCACAAATGCGATTCATTTTCGGTTATACACTTACCTTGCAGGACGGTCACGCGAATTCATAAAAGCAAGCTGCACACGGGGGGAGGACTCGTGAAAGCAGAACACGCTGAAGGGTTCAAGCGAGCGCGCTTCGCTGGCGGGAGGGCACATAGTTGCCTTCGTCTATTCGAAATGGCGCTATTAACAGAAATCCCTGCAAGGGTACTTTGTTTCCAGCCAGAAAAGATTGATAATATCGTTGGTAAACACATTTTTTTGTTCAGTTTAGATATTAGAACATTAAAAGAATGTCAAGTATCGCTAGCCGTCATGAATAAACTGCGCCGTGGTAAATACAGCCAGGCGGTGCATGTAGGCTCCACATCGGGCCATCTGCATATGCCAAGCTTTTTGAGCGATGGTGTTGGCTTTACGTCACGCCTGAAGGCTGGCCCGATCCATGAGACCAGCCATGGGCCAAGCAGCATGGCATATGCCCCCGGTCCGATCAGTGGCCGCACTCCTTTTGCCGATCTAGTGTGCTGCCGACCAGCGGTCACCAAATGGTCGATGGTCGGCAGTCGGCCTGCGCCGCTTGGGATGTCCATGGTGCTGGAGCCGAGATACGCTCTGGCATCCTGTTCTCATATAATCTTAAGCCAAACGAGCAGTGTGAGCAGCAGAAGTGAAGCGACGTCGCGCTGCAAACCACAGGAGAGCTTCTAGTTTTCGATGCACTGGAAAAGTGAAATCCGATCCGGAAACAACAGCCTCACGTGGCGGGAAAGGGGGCATGCGGTAATGGAACACTGACCGCGGCTAACACAGGGGCATTGCGCCAGAAGCACAGTTCGAGCAGTTATGAGGAGAAATAGTGGACTTCGTGGTTGCAGAGCTGAGGTCGATCACTCTATGAGCAAAACTAAAGCACAACAGACAGCTCTAACCTTGCGTTATGCGTTCTTAGCCTTAGATGCTTATGGAACATAAAATAGAACTCGACACATACATTGCGCAATATTTTGTGGGGACAAACTATTGTCTGACACTCTTGTGGTTGCACCACAGGACCCATTTTTGTCACCCAATTGAATATGAATGCATTGTCATGCAGGCGCAGTGCTGACATGCAAGGTGTCGCAATTCCGTTCGGTGGCTACCAGCAGCCTGTTCGCGGCTCTAATTCTTTACGGCCACTTCCAGGGCCTCTTCTTTCGAGCTTTTGGCCACAGCCAGATGCATCATAAAGGGACAAATTTCGCAATTGCAGCATCGAAGAATAGACGTGCTCGGTGATTCGATTTGTCTGTAACGCCCGTCCTAAAGGGATACAGCCGACATTAGCCAGGGGCTTTCATCGCCACTGGTATGGCTATGACAGCTGAGAAGGCCCAATATCCATGCGTGTATTAGTGCATATTCGTAAAGCCACCGAAAAAGATTTTCTAGAACTTGAGGCAGTTGTAACTGTTGTACTGATTGACCTTAGAAAAAATTTTCGTTACCTTGTAATAAAATGTCACCGTATAAAAGTATACGTTATGAAAGGGTGTAATTGTCTCATTTATTAAGTGTATCTTTTACAGCCTTCCATCGATGCGAAGGTGAACCCGCCAGCACCCACAACGAAAGAGCCGACTGGAGCCAAGCCTCTAATCCATGTTATCATCTTGGCAGCTCTTTCGACTATTGTCGCTGCAGTGCTGGCACTGTTGTTGCAGCCCCACAATAATGAGATCACGAGTGATAAAAAACCAGTCTGCTCGACCATCTGTTGCGTTAGCCACGCCCACCAAATAGGGATCGACCTCAGCCAGGGTACAGCGCCTTGCGCCGACTTCGGCCGCTTTGTTTGTGCTGGGTGGACCAACGAGCACAGCAAAACAGCGTCAGGTGTGCGCGGAGAGGCCATTATGAATTCGATCATGAGGATAAGAAAGTCCAGCATCCAAGGCGGCGTAACGAGCCAATATTAGACCAGCCGCTAAAGATGGTTCGCAGCTGTGTTAACAAGAAGATCAACAGCGAGGGCAATGACCAAGTGCGCGAATTGGTGAACTTTGTGAACGGCCGCATCTTCTCCTGGCCGACTCGGGACTCGGACGAAAAAGAGGTGGTGCCGCCTTGGAGACCTCTGCGAGGGCTAGTGGAGCTGGCCGTGCTGTGGCAACTGCCCCTCTGGTTCCGCATTGACTTTTTAACGAAGTTCAAAGAGCCACGGCGACTTGGGGTCGTATTGGGGTCGACTACATCTGACGGAGGAGAGTCCCGAATAGGGATCGTTCCTTTCCGGAAGCAGACTCCTTTGTTAAATGCATCTCGTTAGGAGCTGTTGTTTTGTCGTTTTCTGCGAGTGGTCAACCAGATGTGTAGAACGGCCGGCTATACTGTTTCTTATTAGGAATCGCAGAACGTTGAAGAAGCTTCTCACATAACCTCTTATCTGCGCAAAACCAATGTTCACGGTGCATTCTAAAAAAACTGCTTTTGTGAGCTCTAGATATTCGACATGCGGCTTGCGTTATGTTCGCGCAAATGTTTGCCACCTCTCTCGTGTTGCTACCGCACGCTGCCCCGTTGTTTTATTGCTGCTAGATGTTCTGTACCAACCTGCGTAGCGGGATTTCATCTCTATAGTGATGAATGCTTTGCTCTGATTTTGTGCCGTTGAAGTTTTGCGCCTCACTGAATTTGTCGCATCAAACCACGAGCGGTCGTGCAGTTTTTCCGCGTCTCAATATGTCACTGTCGCTTAAATGCAGCCTAGAAGTCCAGAAGGACATGGTTGTTTTCGCATTGCATGTAGGAAGTTTACACTTTTGACTCTTATCGCCACATACTTCACCAAACAGGAATTGCTGAATGTGATGCTTTACTTGTGTCTACGGTCGCTATGACGTTGGCCCTAACAACGTGTATATAATATTTTCCAAGGATTTCAAAATATTTGAGGATGGTGTAGAGGGAATTACATATCACATTTCGTGTCCAGTGCGAACGTCCTTTCATATCTGACAAAGGCAGTGAACGTTTGCCACCTAGCTTTAGCGTTGGAAATAGTAGCGATCTTCCCAGCCGAGTGTTATGTCACCTACGGCAAATGCAGAAGTGACCGTTCGAGAAGAATATCTTCAACAACCGTCGACTATTATGCATGCATGGTATTAAAGCTAGATTTTGAAATTTGGCCTAATGTGTGTGTTCGTACTGATCACGCGACCGTACGTGTTGCGCAGTATTCATAGCGACAGCCTGTGGGTACTTGGTGTGCAGCGCACTGTATTGTATCTGCTTTTAGTACTGCCTTTTTTTAAAACAGTTTTTCTGAGGAAATAAGTATGCAGCTGATTAAAACTTGAAGCATAACACCACTCAGCAACCCTATCTTAACCTAACAAGCCAAACACTCGCAAAATACACTACTATCAAAAACCACTGCTGCAGCCAGGCGCAGGTAACAAAGCATGAACGTCACAAGCAAGCAAGACTAAGTCAGTACTACGTCAGTTTATAGGGGCGGACAGCCATCGCCATAGCTCAGTTGGTAGAGCACCGGACGCGATATTAGGAGGTCGTGGGTTCAGATCCCAATGGCGGCGCGGTTGTTTTTCTGCTGCTTTATAAGTGGTTTCCTTTAAAATCAATTGATTGGCATTACAAATTGAAAAAGAAATAATAGCAACATTCTCATGTGCACCTTGGTTTCTGTGACTGTTCGCTTCCTTCATAGGGAAGCGTTCCCCTCAAGCGAAAAGGGGCCCCTCAATTTATTTGCCTTGTCTGCTAATAGCTTAACGAGGGTCTCGGTTCTGGCAGTCTTGATGCCATAGGTAGCATAAGAGGGCTCTCGCACAGTTTCCGCCCTCGCCGTTAGATGACATTATACGTCACACTTGCGGTATTACAGGACGTGCTGCGTCCGCCGGTATGGACGAGGGTGGCGCTGGTGAACACTCTCAAGGTTCGTTTACACGCAAAAGCATAAAAACCGGAGAAAGTAGGTGATTGGACAGCTGTTGCCGTGGCTCAGTCGGTAGAGCACCGGGCGCGATATTCGGAGGTCGTGGGTTCGGATCCCACCTGCGGTGTGGTCATTTTTTCTGCTGCAGTTTATAAGTAATTTTCTTTAAAACCATTTGTTTGGAACTGCATATTGAAAAAATAAAATAGAAACATACTCCTAAGTACCTTGGTTTCGGTGACTGTCTGAAGGCGTCGTTGGACTTGGACTTGGTTTAGGACCTGGCGGTAATATGTGTTAAAACGAGGAAGGGGCATACCTCTTAGGAGTTACGCGGCGCCGGGGATTTCGCAATGAAAACTGATTTTTCTGGACTTCGAAGGACTACATCCCGGATCACTGCATGGGCTAATAACATGAGCTTGTCGTAAATGAAATGACATCCCCCGGATTTAAGTTTAAGGCAACATGATATTATGGCCTGCAGGATCGCGTTAAGCCGATGATGGATTTCTTTGAAATTTTTTGCGAAGACAATAACGTCGTCCAGGTACACTAAGCAGGTGTGCAACTACATATGTGCAAAGACCGAAAGGCATGACTTGCGACTCGTATAAAGAGTCTGGTGTTATGAATCGGCTTCTCCACATTCATTTCAATCGGATCCAGCCCCTTGGGAGACAATAGTCCTTGCCAACCAACTCCGTACCAACAAACCCCTCACCGCACTCTAGTAAAAAGAAAACCTTTTCCCATTTCTCCCACTGTTGTGGCAGCGACCTTCCTGGCGGCCTTGCGCACTGGGAGGATGTCTTGCTTTGAAGGTTACGCCTCCGTGTGGCCCTCACCCCAGCAACAAACTGATCGTGGCCGGCACACTGTCATGTACCTTTCAACGACTCCCGCCCCTTCTGTCTCCCTCCTGTCTGCGAGGCTGACACTAAACTCTGGCTGTGGAGCGTAACCTCCCGGAGTTCCATCCGGCAGAAGCACCTGCTCTAGTGCGCACCACCCCCAGGCCGACCACAGAATGTAGATGATTGGATTTTTGAGTCACCGCACCGGACTTTACTGGTCTTCCTTCGAGAGTCTAACGTGTATCTCCAATTCGTAGTTAAATTGTATGCTAGCAGGCATATTGTCGTAGTAAAAATAAAAGGAAGCGATGTAGGCACCCAGGAGTCGCTACAGACATGGTCTAAGCAATAAAGAATATGTTGTTTAGAACAAGCTATATGTACAGTGCAGAAGTCAATGGCTGGGCTAGGTCGAGGAAAGTGTGCTCAGTACGACACTGCTGATGCCGAATGCAGTAGGCTACGTCGAACACATTCTTGATTAGAGCATTTAACGCACTGGAATGTATTCAGCACAGCATGTCTCTTCTCTATGGTCAGCCCTGAAGTGTTAATTACGGCGCGCTTTATTTGTAACTATAGTTTTCAAGCCTTACAGTCCCCTGGGATATCAGTTAACCTAGGCACGAGTTTAGGTTATATCCTGAGAGACGCTTAAGAACCATTGCTTTATCTGTGGGAAAGTCCTGTAAAATTGTTTGTGAACGCTCATCAAAAGATAAATTTATTTTGACTGTTAATCGTAGTAAAACGCATGAACTATGCTCACTTAAAACGCAAGCATGCATCGTATGTAGTTTCGCTAATGTGCTGCCCAGATTACTATCGGAGAAGTGCCTTTCACTCGCATCCTTTAAGAGGGCAGTAGTGCCACACGGTTCACTTGAGGTGATTGTTTACCCGCGCAAAAACCTGCCATATGGAAATGAGGCTTCCCATCTCCTACTGAGGTCTATCGGAAAAGGATCTGAAATCAAAAGGATTACAGCAGCAAGTGATGGCTATTGCAGGTGTTTGTGTGCGTGGCTAACAACACAAGTACCTAACAACTGAACTCCGCATCGGAGTTCTCATCAGTGAATTATCCGGAAAAAAAACCCTAAAACAATATTTTTCAAAAGTGATTTGGTTCCCAGGCTATTTGAATGTGGATCCGGGCTTGTCCACTTTATCTTTTAGAAAATACGATGTCGCCTGTATACTGTTGCAATCTGATCTCTTTTTTACTCCGGTAGCGCAAAATTGCTTGCAACAAGCATCTGTCCACTCCTTATGCAGTTCCTCTTGTGGACTTCTTTCATTGGTAACATTTGTTGGATCGCTTACTGTTCTGTTGCAGGATGCAGCTGGTCCCCAGGGAACATGGACACATAGCAAGCACCTATGAGTGAAAATAAGATAAGATTTCAAGCGCAATTCCGTGATATTAATTTTTAAACCGTGAACGAATACGCAGTTTGAATGGGACTTCGTCCTACTCTCTTATCTGCAGAAATACGGTCAGCGTCACAGCACAGGTTTGTGCTTTAGCTGTTTGTGCTGTGATTTGCAAGTTGTCACAAAGTCTTGTTTCTCCTTTTGCGCAAACATTAATTCAATTGCCACCTGTCATGGTGTGTAGGTTGCTTACAGTCAGACACCAGGTTGCCACCTGAGACGACGGGAAGGTTTAGATGACATCACAAGGCCATGATACCTCTCGCGACGTATAAGAGTGGCTCATTAAGGGAGGTTGTTATCATGTCAAAAATCCACGTGACCTCTTTCGACCAGTCGGCGAATTTTGTGACAACGGACATCGGGAAAATTTTGGTGCGAGAAATGAAACGCTTTGTCACCAAAAATTCGTAGAGAGCCCGCCGCAAGACCTTCCAGTTGGCAACGTTAGACGAAGCCGTTATTTGCTCAACGTTGACCTGTTGGGCGTATTCCACTGTGGCTGCCCTTTATTAAAGAGAGATAGGTTTATATAACGAAACAGCAGAGAGCGTGGCGTGAAGGATCATTATATGGCGGTGTGCTGTGCATACGAGGAGGGTTTCGCATGGCATATCGAGTTTAACGTCCCAAATTCACATGGCCTATTAGGAACGGCGCCGTGTGGAAGCCTGCGGATGCTTTTTGAGCAGGTAGTATTCTTTAATGTGCACTGCATCATGCAGTACACGGGCGCGTATCGTTTTGAAGACGAGAAAAAGAGCAGTATCATGGATGACGACGTAAATATAAGAGAGCTCGGAATACAGATGAACTCCATAAGGGTTCGTCTAATCATAACCGCGTATCGAGACACTAGTTGCAGAATGGAGAAGCACCTGGAGAGCTTTCCTACTCCTTGGCCGAGCCCCAGTTACACCAAGGAAGAAGAAGTCGCGCTACATTTCTCGTGCCATTGGTCATCATCCCGTGCCCGCGTGCCTCTGAACGAAGAAGCACCGAAGAGGCTAGCATCCCCTTTTTGTCCTTCAGTCCACGAGAAGACATTGCGCTCTGTCCTTCGACCAGACGACTTCTGGGATGACGTCCCCGGGTACTGCTTCGCCTGCTGCGGCGCCTCCGGAAGAGCCCGAAGCTTCGGCTGCGGAAGCTGCTCCTCCAGAAGGTCCTCGTCTCCGATCCAGGGGTGTCCTCCGCGGCAGTTCTATCTGGAGCACAAAACGCCCCTGCTGAGACGCTTGGCACGACGACCCGCCTCCGGCGTCGACAACTACGCCGACGCCCGTCAAAAGCGTCTTCCAACGCGTCTACCCGATCTAGCGACACATCGCGGGAGTCGGCGCCAAAGCAGCGAAAGGCTCTGGATGCGCAGCTCAGTGACGCGGAAGGTCGACCTCCCCCGGTGACGCGGCGCAAAAGGAAAGCGAGCGTCGCCACGCAGCCTCCTCAGCACACGCTGCAGGTGAGCAGGGAAACATTAGGGAGTGTTCACATCACGCAAGGGTAGAGTCAGAGTCAGGAGTGTCGAGAGTCAAAATGATATTGATAATTCAAGGACAATGAGTCATTTCACCTGTTATGTGGTGGTTATCATATCTGCTTTCGAACCAAAGGAGCCCCAGCGCTTCGTTCCCCTGACATCCGCGAAGCTACGCACTTCAGCATGACCCTACTCGGTTCTACTTAGGGGCAATAGTAAAAAAATCTAGTAAGCTTAGGAGGGCCGAAGAGAAGGATGAAAATGTCTTGATTGGGCACTTTCATCCCGACTGCCAATAAATGCTAATACAGGATGCAGTGCTGTGATAATGAGGAAAATCGGCAACCCGTGAGCTACGTGACTTAAGAACGGCCATTCTTGGCACGAGCAATGAAGATGTTCCGAATGGCGCTCACCTGATGCTGGCGTCATTGTTGTTTACCGACGTTGTTTAAGCCGTGCTTCCGCTGAGCAGAGCGCCGTGTATAGAAGAGCTCGAGCCCAGTTTTAACTACCAAACCCTACACGACTTTCCAATGCAAGGGCATTCTAAAATGTCACCGGTGTGAAGGGATTTCTCCTGGTTAAATTTCGCTTGCTTAGCATCATATCATGTCTGCAGCGCAAAATGTCGTACTTCAGATGGAGAGTAGACACCGCGTCCACGTCCCTCCCTACGCACTTATGGCTTGCGCTGGAGACGTGAATCATAGTGTTAAAAACCATTATCTAACCCAGTTCTATTCGCCTGCGTACCATGGCGTACAGAATGCGTCCACCTCCAGCGACTGGGCAGAGGGATTGCGACACAGGCGCACCTCGGCCATAAAGATTCTTGAGGGCCGGGGTGAGACATTAGAGAACCTGCGATCTCCCATGAAGCCATCGTTTGCCTATAGGCTCATAGTAAAATAAGAGCAAATTAAGACGGTTAGGTGGGCGGATGAGATTAGGAAGATTCCAGGCATAGGGTGAGCGTAGCTGGCAAAGGACAGGGTTTATTGGAGAGACATGGGAGAGGCTTTTGACTTGTAGTGGCTAGTGAGGCTGATGATGATGATGGTGCTGATGAAAATAATAGTTCTGAAGGTGAATATATGACGCATTAGAGATATGCACTAGTGCGCTTCGGTGGTGGCCGAGCAGTTTAAATGACCCCAGATGCTTCCGGCTCCGCGCTGGAATGCCCTAGGTACTCATCGCGGTTGGGACTGATAAATATTTCCGGTCTATTTTATTTTCTAGTGGTGTGTATTTTGTAGGTAATTTTTAGTGGTGTGTATAGATGAACGGACAGTAATGGTGCACCTAGTGAGGAGAAAATGTTAACGGTGCATGCCTTCGTGCTTTAAAAATGTCCTATTTTTGCGTCAAAAGCACCGCCCTCTATCGGCACACCCTGCAGCCTTGCGATGAGCAAGCCCTGGCTGGTCTTTCTCTGCTTGCTGATGTCGAGACGTGGACGCCAGCCCCAGAATCGGCGGTTAACGAGCGTCCAAGTGCAGCGGAGGCTTTGCCGGGTGAGTGCTGGCTGGCGACTACTTACGCTACCTGGCAGTGCAGAGACGCAATTATCCGGAAACAAAGAGGACAGACTCAGTTATTCGAAAACAGAGTTCAGGAAACACAGATGGCAGCGTTTGTTAGCACACATTTTTAGTGACTTTGATGGGACAACAGGCAGATGAAGAAATTCATCGCTAAGGCAGTGAAGATCGACATACGGCCATCGGTCAATGTATATGGATACTGAGCAACACCAGAGTGGTTCGCTTTTTTCCCACACGCAGAAATGGCAGCACACAGGTAAAGGTGTTGCTCGTGCACAGCGCGTACAGAATTACAAAGTACTTTCTCCGCTTTAAATAACCGGACATCGCCCGCTTAAAGTCGCTATGGGGTATAACGGAATGCTGTCCTCCAGTCATCCAGCTTTGCTTCAGGATATCCCAAAATGCTCAATCAACTGTGCAGCCGGAGAATTTTTGCGCATTCCTTCTTCCAGCGACAGAAGGCAATCAGTTTTGAGTCATGGACGAATCATTCCGACCTAGATTCTTAACGCAAACCAGAAACAAGGAAAGGTGTCCCTAATGGCTGCAACGTCCGGGGTGTTAGAGAACGCCAATCAACTCTGGCCTGTGTACTCTCACTTCACGGCTAAGATCGAACATTTCCTCCTTAATCGAAAGTAGCGGGTGGCAGTTCCATTCTTATTAAGAGGGGACCTTGCCTTAATAGAGCAAAAGGCACATATTGGAACATTTCGAACGGAAGATCTTGTTCATAAACAGTTCTTTGTTTAGGGGGCTTAACGTACCTACGCGACGAAGGCTATGAGGGACGCTGTAGAGAAGGGCTCTGGATAATTTTGACCACGGGTGTTCTTTAAACTACACTGTCATTGCACATTACTCGGGCGTCGAGAATTTAACCTCCATCGAAATTCGACCGCCGCGGCCAAGATCGAACCCGCGTCTTTCTTGTAAGCGGCGTAGCGCCATAACCACTGAGCCACCGGGGCGGCTAAACAGTTCTGATGGGTGTGTCAGGGTAAGAAAGTTTCGCTTTGTACTGAATAGCAACGATAAAGGACCAGTTATTCAAAGAAGAAAGCTCTATAGAACGTAGCCTTGGTATATTAGTAGGACATGTTGGAAAGCTGACTTAAATTATGTCGTTTTATAGATGAGGATATGTTATCGCGTTCTTTTCGTTCAACCTACAGCTAGACCGGATGACAGTCGACCACCCTCCCATGTCAACGCGGCGACTCTGTCGAATGCGGCGGAAAGGCAGGCCTCTCGCGAGACAGCCCTTTCTGGACCGTGGCTGTCCGCGGCCCAAGCCACCGGCACTGGCGCAGCTAGGTCGGTCCAGGACACCTGGCACGGACTTCAGCGTTGGGCGCAGTTCCGGCATCCGGTCAGTACTCGATGGAGTGCACAGCGCAGCGAGCCGTCGACGCCGGCCGAAATCCCTGCGGTCTCTGGTGCGATTCTCGCATGTGGTGGAGTGCGGGGAGGAGGTTGCGGTGACTTAGCGGCGCTGTAATTATGCTGCAGAGGATTCTTGCGCTAAAGACGACATAAAAATAACGACGCAATGTTTGAAAAAGCGTTTGAATGTGGTCAAGACATGCACGAAGAGAAACGCAGTTAAGGCGCCGCATGTATGCGATACGCGTTGCTAAAAGCTTGGCTGCTGTCAGGTGTCATTCCTAAGCTTATTTTGTGGGCAAACTGCAACTGCACCTTCGGATCACGAGACCTTTTCCCGTGAGCATGAAATGGGTTGAGAATATATGGCAGGTTCTCTCAGATCATGAATGTTAGTTAACCGGTATCCCTCAAGAGAAAAAGTATTAACAGGTGTATCTTATCGGTGGGCACCTATGGGTGAGAAACTTGCAGGCGAGCGCAAAGGGTAAACTTGCATCGGGAAAACCCAGAGAGCTACGGAAACGAAAATGTACGGAGGGCACTTAGGGCTACTTACATGCTAAGCATGATAAAGCTTTGTTGTTGTTTACTTTTTATTTTTTATTTTTCTCTTCGTAATGACACACCCACTCATTAGCATAGAGTGGAAAACAACGCATTTCACCTTTGTTCGCAAAGAATGAAAGCAGTTTTGTGGCCCATGGGTGGCGTGCTCATCTCGAAATCTGAAAGTTCTGGGATCAATTCCCCGACCTTCGGGAGAATATTTACTTTTCTTCGATACCACGGTTACGTCATCCGGTATTTTTAGTGAGCACTCTTGCGGTCAAAAACGCCGACCCTTGTTGCCTGTGTGTCATAGAAAGCTTTCGCATTTAAATAGTTTTTGCAAAATAAAGGTTGTTCAGTATCCAGATTCCCCTTCAGTAGCAGCACACCTGAAGAAGGCCACTGCGGAAGGTTGTGTAAGGCCTATATTACTCACAAGTCAAAGAGCAATAACTTATATCCGTATGTAAAACAGCAGCACGATAAAGTTGGCCCCAAAACTAGACCCCTATCGAATTTACTCACCTGAGCGGCAGCAACACAAAATCTGCATCACATTTGTGTACAACGCTCAAGGAGCACACCGCAATGCAGCTGCTACATTCTAGAGGAAACGTCTGAGTGCAACTGAAACACCATACACCAATAAAGCAAGTTGTACTTATCCCTTTAATGGAAAAGCATCGGTACTGTCTGATTTCAGTTTTTAGTAGTTTGCGTGTAGTGCTAGACAGCTGTATACAACGGGTGCCAGAGACTGTACAGTTTGTTAGAGAAGAAGCGTTAACAGACTTGAAGGAATTTTTTAAAATACTAATATGCGCTCTTAAAGAGAGGCAAGGCAATAATAAATCATATTCTTTATACAATTTTTCTGACATATTAAGGGAAGACGGTGTTTGAGTACATACTGACTTAGCTAACCTTTAGGACTGTAGGAACCGAAATTTTCCTTATGTGTTTCCTGAAATGATGCGTTAGGTATTACTATGCAGGTATCACTTCCTTATGTTCCTGTGTGGCCGCTTAATAATTTTGTAATTGAAGTTATTGTCGATGCTGTCTCCGTTTCAACAACTTAACAATAACTGTGACATAAAACGTGGTGTAGGTGAGTTAAGGCGTGAAAATAACTGCAATACAATCAATACAATACAATACAATGCAATACAATTCAATACAATGCAATACAATTAAATGCAATGAAATGCAGTACGATGCAATACAGTACAATGCAATACAATCACTACAATACAATCATGAGGCAGGAACTGACCGCCTACTGTGGTCTCCCATTCCTTACTACCACTCTCCCGTGAACAGACCTGTGTGCAGGCTCCATTTAATAAACGCTGCTTAACAAACACTGCTAGTGTTCTAAACCACTATAACGCTTAAGCCAGCCCGCTTCAAGAGCCGGAATGGTAACGAACGAACAAGCGATTGTATTGGATATCGCAGGCTTTTTCATGCCTCATGTGACCTAAAGTCACCTTCACGCTCACGTCCATAGTTCGGAAGAAACTGGAACAATACGAGCGGTAACAGGCAAAAAAAAAACAAGTTGATCCATATAATGTTTTATGTATCATTAAAGGGAAGCAAGTATGAAATTGATTGATAGCAGTGAATTCAGATTCCTGAAAACAAATATGCGATCTTGGATATCCGGGCATAAAGGAAAAGCTCAGTTATGGCCGTTTATGAATCCTGAGGCATGAATGAGGCCGCGCAGGCCTAGCCTCTCAATGACTAAGATATGCAACGTGTAAGTTACTACTTCTGTTGCGGTCAGTGCAGTAACGATTCTACTGCCTTAGTAATGGAAAATAATGACAACACTACTGAAAATACACCCACCGGTTTTAGTAGCAGCCGGTATCATACTGCAGCGCTAAAATGCATAGCTTTCAGATTACACCAATAACACCACCAAAGAAAACCATTTTAAGGTGAAGAATTTTACTTCGGTCCAAAATTTGAACCTGACATCACTTCCACATTGCACGAGCCTTGTCCCGTGCGCTCACCTCTCTGCTTGTTTGAGTGTTTTGCCCAACGGGATGAGGAAACGAACACATTTTGATGCTACATATGCTCATGAAAGTAATCTAAAACACTTGCGTGAGACAGTGTAATGTTGCTGTTTGCGCATGACATTGATTTTGTATTAGCAGCGCTCGACACTCAAGGTCAGGTTAACACAGCTCGCAATTCTAGCATCAGTCAGGCGCATGAACATACAAGATTTACCGGGAAAACGTCACTATTGTAGCCAAGGAAAAAAGCGCGTTATCCCGGCGGCTGCTATAGAATCATTAATCAGTCGACAACAGCTACGATTAACCGGGCAGAAGGGACTATACCGGCCATTTGCGCGCACTCGTGCGTCACGTGATTTCTAAATAAGTGACGACGATCCCTTGTCCAGCTTTCCGAACAAGGGACCCATATGTTTCTCCGAAACGTCTATACTTCTTCAGAATTGGTCAGTTACCGTAATTCAACTGAAGCATCAGGAATAGCTGAAAGGATGAGCTCGCTTCTCTTGTAGATTACCGTAAGACCGCACTCCCAACTGATGGATAATTCACAAACAGCGTGAATTGCAAATTAAGGGCAAATAAAGAGGCCCATATAAATTTAATTACAAAGCGCTAGATAAAAGTTTTTTTTATTTTACTCACAGCTACGCGGTGGCATGACAGAAGATGGCTACGCTGTTCCAACCTTTACCTCGAAAGTGACACAGACTGCTGTTGAGAAGAGTGGGTTGTTGCTGGTTTATGTGCTTCGTGCATTGTCACGTAACGCACTTTAATTCTGCATGCGTTACCATTGGAGGGCACACTCTAGGCACTACCCTTAGTTAAATTCAGTGGCAATAAGAGATCGGCAGCTTTCTGCTTCCAATACGAAAACTTCCTCTTAAGAAAATTATTTCCTATTTTATATAGCCAAATGAAAATGGCTTTGTAGGCGGCATTTGCATAGAAATCGTTTTTTTTATTAGGTCTGTAGAGCTTAGTCAAGAACAATAATTGCACTACTTTCGCCCAGATATTTTTAGCACGCCATATTGCAAACAATGGAAGAGGCAGGCGCAGCAGAGAATAAAACCAACACTTCGACAATGATGTTTGTGGCGTAGGATGCAAATAAATTAATTTTATGGAAAATCTTCATAGTAGCCTAGGCAAGGAAACAAAATTGCAAGCATCGTGCTTGAACCTAATCCTCATTCGCCTATATTCATCACCACCGCCTAATTTCGTCTTCAAGGCCATTTATGGGGGTGTCAATAAAGCCTGCACCGGGCGTTCCCAATCTCACAACATATACGTTGTAAACTCAAGTGGTCGAGACATATTTGCAAATCGGCGCCACTTGAGCGCATGTACATAAAGCATGTAGGGTAATTTTTCCTTTTAAAAACATCGATCTTGGTAGGAAGTAAAAAGGTAGCAACTCACAAAGTACTCATATGTGCAACAATGCACACAGTAATAACGTGTCCCACATTAGGCGGTGACCATGAGCTGACAGCGAACAATATAAGAAGAAAGGCTAAACTCGGGCGCAAATGGTGTCCATCTGTTAATTGCCTGCTGTATATATAGTAAGCGACCAACTGATACCGGTCTAACTTTCTTTAGGAATGCACGGCTTCCGTGAAAAGCACAAGAGAAAGCTGGTTATCAAAGAAACATTGCAAGCGGAAATATTTCTTAGCATTTTGTCTCCACACGAAATACAAAAAGCTTTATGCAGTGCCTTCAGTAAGCTAGATGTGGAACACCGCAACCGAGTCGCGTTGAACGGGACACAGAAGAGAAAGCGTTGAACGGCACCGCCTCGCAGAAGCGTCGTCTCAGTTCAATACTGCTAATTCAGAAAGTGAAGAAGTGCCACTAACTCGTAAATCTCGGCGCAGTATATGTTACGCACATAGGGCTATTCACATTGCGACGCGATGAGCCCAAAGAAGCGGAGTTGAATTTAAGGCAGAGGCGGAAGCGTCGGAAAAAATCCTCGTGTGCCACACGATGCCAGTGCACTGCACATGAACCCGCAAAGCTCGGCCCCAATGCTGCATGTGCACATTGCCTACCTGTTCAATACACCTAAGCACTGGGGAGCGAATCAATGATTTGTGCGACGCGTTGCATCGTTTAACGCCACAGGAGCGGCCGGTGCTGTCATAATCATCTACTCTGCGTCCGAACTAGTATCACCTAATACTGACATGCTGGCGTGGCTAATAAAACCCTGTACTGAACCGTCTCAAACGGCGACATGTAACATGCCACCGCAGCTTCAGTCCAAAAGATATCTGGCAGCGCCCCTCAATTAAACAAGAGGCGATCAATACCCAACGCGCGATCGTCCGAGTTTCGATCATACCAGCAAAGGTTCCCAGCAAAAATAAAACGCATCACAGTAGGCATCACATCAGAGCTGGGCTAAAACCGTCAAGGACAAAATAAGCCCCCGTAATATATTTCGCAAGTTCTTCTACCGATCAGTCCCACAAATGCGATTCATTTTCGGTTATACACTTACCTTGCAGGACGGTCACGCGAATTCCCAAAAGCAAGCTGCACACGGGTGGAGGACTCGTGAAAGCAGAACACGCTGAAGGGTTCAAGCGAGCGCGCTTCGCCGGCGGGAGGGCACATAGTTGCCTTCGTCTATTCGAACTGGCGCTATTAACAGAAATCCCTGCAGCGATGCTTTGTTTCCAGCCAAAAAAGATTGATAATATCGCTGGTAAACGTAGTTTTTTTTAATTTAGATAATAGAACATTAAAATAACTTCAAGTATCGCCAGCCGTCATGAATAAAACTCTGCCGTGGCAAATGCAGCCCGGAGGTGCATGTAGGCTCCACATTGGGCCAACTGCATGTGCCAAGCTTTTTGAGCGATGGTGTTGGCTTTACGTCACGGCTGAAGGCTGCATGGCCCGACCTGTGAGACCAGCCTTGGGCCAAGCAGCCTGGCATATGCTCACGGACCGATCAGTTGCCAACCTTGTTTTGCCGATCTAGTGTGCTGCAGACCAGGAGCCACCAAACAGTCGATTTTCGGCAGTCGGCCTGCGTTGCTTGGGATGTCCATGGTGCTGAAGCTGAGATACGCTGAGGCATCCTGTTCTCATACCATCTTAAGCCAAACGAGCAGTGTGAGCAGGAGAAGTGAAGCGACGTTGAGCTGGAAACCACAGGAGAGCTTCTAGTCTTCGATGCACCGTAAAAGTGAAATCCGATCCGGAAACAACCGCCTCACGTGCCGGAAGGATAGGATAGGATACACTTTAATCTCTAACAAGGTGTTTCGGTCAGACAGAGGTCTTCGTGCGGGAAAGCGGCTATGCGGTAATGGAACACTGACCGGGGCTAACACGGGGGCATTGCGCCAGAAGCACAGTTCGAGCAGTTATGAGGAGAAATAGTGGACTTCGTGGTTGCAGAGCTGAGGTCGATCACTCTATGAGCAAAACTAAAGCACAACAGACAGCTCTAACCTTGCGTTATGCGTTCTTAGCCTTAGATGCTTATGGAACATAAAATAGAACTCGACACATACATTGCGCAATATTTTGTGGGGACAAACTATTGTCTGACACTCTTGTGGTTGCACCACAGGACCCATTTTTGTCACCCAATTGAATATGAATGCATTGTGATGCAGGCGCAGTGCTGACATGCAAGGTGTCGCAATTCCGTTCGGTGGCTACCAGCAGCCTGTTCGCGGCTCTAATTGTTTACGGCCACTTCCAGGGCCTCTTCATTCGAGCTTTTGGCCACAGCCAGGTGCATCATAAAGGGACAAATTTCGCAATTGCAGCATCGAAGAATAGATGTGCTCGGTGATTCGATTTGTCTGTAACGCCCATCCTAAAGGGATACAGCAGACATTAGCCAGGGGCTTTCATCGCCACTGGTATGGCTATGACTGCTGAGAAGGCCCAATATCCATGCGTGTATTAGTGCATATTCGTAAAGTCACCCAAAAAGATTTTCTAGAACTTCAGGCAGTTTTAACTGCTGTACTGATTGACCTTAGAAAAAATTTTGGTTACCTTGTAATAAAATGTCACCCTATGAAAGTATACGTTATGAAAGGGTGTAATTGTCTCATTTATTGAGTGTATCTTTTACAGCCTTCCATCGATGCGAAGGTGAACCCGCCAGCACCCACAACGAGAGAGCCGACTGGAGCCAAGCCTCTAATCCATGCTATCATCTTGGCAGCTCTTTCGAGTATTGTCGCTGCAGTGCTGGCACTGTTGTTGCAGCCCCACAATAATGAGATCACGAGTGATAAAAAACCAGCCTGCTCGACCATCTCTTGCGTTAGCCACGCCCACCAAATAGGGATCAACCTCAGCCAGGGTACAGCGCCTTGCGCCGACTTCGGCCGCTTTGTTTGTGCTGGGTGGACCAACGAGCACAGCAAAACAGCGTTAGGTGTGCGCGGAGAGGCCATTATGAATTCGATCATGAGGATAAGAAAGTCCAGCATCCAAGGCGGCGTAACGAGCACCATATTAGACCAGCCGCTAAAGATGGTTCGCAGCTGTGTTAACAAGAAGATCAACAGCGAGGGCAATGACCAAGTGCGCGAATTGGTGAACTTTGTGAACGGCCGCATCTTCTCCTGGCCGACTCGTGACTGGGACGAAGAAGAGGTGGTGCCGCCTTGGAGACCTCTGCGAGGGCTAGTGGAGCTGGCCGTGCTGTGGCAGCTGCCCCTCTGGTTCCGGATTGACTTTTTACCGAAGTTCCAAGAGCCACGGCGACTTCGGGTCGTCTTGGGGTCGACTACATCTGACAGAGGAGAGTCCCGAATAGGGATCACTGCTTTCCGGTAGCAGACTCCTTTGTTAAATGCATCTCGTTAGGAGCTGCTGTTTTGTCGTTTGCTGCGAGTGGTCAACCAGATGTATAGAACGGCCGGCTATATTGTTTTCTATTAGGAATCTCAGAACGTTGAAGAAGCTTCTCACATAACCTCTGATCTGCGGAAAACCAACGTTCACGGTGCATTGTAAAAAGCTGCTTTTGTGAGCTCTAGATATTCGACATGCGGCTTGCGTTATGTTCGTCCAAATGCTGCCCCCTCTTCGTGTTGCGACCGCACGCTGTTCCGATGTTTTATTGCTTTTATATATTTTGTACGAACCTGCGTAGTGGGATTTTATCTACATAGTGATAAAGCTTTACTCTGATTTTGTGCCGTTGAAGTTTTGCGCCTCACTGAATTAGTCGCATTAAACCACGAGCGGTATTGCAGTTTTTCCGCGTCTCAATATGTTGCTGTCGCTTAAATGCAGCCTAGAAGTCCAGAAGGACATGGTTGTTTTCGCATTGCATGTAGGAAGTTTACACTTTTGACTGCTATCGCGACATACTTCACCAAACAGGAATTGCTGAATTTTATGCTTTGCTTGTGTCTACGGTCGCTATGACGTTGGCCCTAACAACGTGTATATAATATTTTCCAAGGATTTCAAAATATTTGAGGATGGTGTAGAGGAAATTACATATCACATTTCGTGTCCAGTGCGAACGTCCTTTCATATCTGACAAAGGCAGTGAACGTTTGCCACCTACCTTTAGCGTTGGAAATAGTAGCGATCATCTGGAATGTATTCAGCACAGCATGTCTCTTCTCTATGGTCAGCCCTGAAGTGTAATTACGGCGCGCTTTATTTGTAACTATAGTTTTCAAGCCTTACAGTCCCCTGGGATATCAGTTAACCTAGGCACGAGTTTAGGTTATATCCTGAGAGACGTTTAAGAACCATTGCTTTATCTGTGGGAAAGTCCTGTAAAATTGTTTGTGAACGCTCATCAAAAGATAAATTTATTTTGACTGTTAATCGTAGTAAAACGCATGAACTATGCTCACTTAAAAAGCAAGCATGCATCGTATTTAGCTTCGCTAATGTGCTGCCCAGATTTACTATCGGAGAAGTGCCTTTCACTCGCATCCTTTAAGAGGGCAGTAGTGCCACACGGTTCACTTGAGGTGATTGTTTACCTGCGCAAAACCCTGCCATATGGAAATGAGGCTTCCCATCTCCTACTGAGGTCTATCGGAAAAGGATCTGAAATCAAAATGATTACAGCAGCAAGTGATGGCTATTGCAGGTGTTTGTGTGCGTGGCTAACAACACAAGTACCTAACAACTGAACTCCGCATCGAGTTCTCATCAGTGAATTATCCGAAAAAAAACCCTAAAACAATAATTTTCAAAAGTGATTTGCCTCCCAGGCTATTTGAATGTGGATCCGGGCTTGTCCACTTTATCTATTAGAAAATACGATGTCGCCTGTTTACTGTTGCAATCTGAACTCTTTTTTAATCCGGTAGCGCTAAATAGCTTGCAACAAGCATCTGTCCTACTCCTTATGCAGTTCCTCTTGTGGACTTCTTTCATTGGTAACATTTGTTGCATCGCTTACTGTTCTGTTGCAGGATGCAGATGGTCCCCAGGGAACATGGACACATATCATGCACCTATTCGTGAAAATAAGATAAGGTTTTAAGCGCAATTTCGTGATATAATTTTTAAACCATGAATGAATACGCAGTTTGAATGGGACTTCGTCTTACTCTCCTATCTGCCGAGATACGGTCAGCGTCAAAGCACAGGTTTGTGCTTTAGCTGTTGTGCTGTGATTAGCAAGTTGTCACAAAGTCTTGTTTCTCCTTCTGAGCAAACATTAATTCAATTGCCACCTGTCATGGTGAGTAGGTTGCTTACAGTCAGACACCAGGTTGCCACCTGAGACGACGGGAAGGTTTAGACGACATCACAAGGCCATGATACCTCTCGCGACGTATAAGAGTGGCTCATTAAGGGAGGTTGTTATCATGTCAAACATCCACGTGACCTCTTTCGACCAGTCGGCGAATTTTGTGACAACGGACATCGGGAAAATTTTGGTGCGAGAAATGAAAGCTTTGTCACCAAAAATTCGTAGAGAGCCCGCCGCAAGACCTTCCAGTTGGCAACGTTAGACGAAGCCGTTATTTGCTCAACGTTGACCTCTTGGGCGTATTCCACTGTGGCTGCCCTTTATTAAAGAGATAGGTTTATATAACAAAAACCTGAGAGCGTGGCGTGAAGGATCATTATATGGTGGTGTGCTGTGCATACGGGAGGGTTTCGCATGGCATATAGAGATTAACGTCCCAAATTCACATGGCCTATTAGGAACGGCGCAGGGTGGAAGCCTGCGGATGCATTTTGAGCAGGTAGTATTCTTTATTGTGCACTGCAGCGTGCAGTACACGGGCGCGTATCGTTTTGAAGACGAGAAAAAGAGCAGTATCATGGATGACGACGTAAATATAAGAGAGGTCGGAATACAGAAGAACTCATAGGGTGCGTCTAATCATAACCGCGTATCGAGACACCAGTTTGCAGAATGGAGAAGCACCTGGAGAGCTTTCCTACTCCTTGGCCGAGCCCCAGTTACACCAAGGAAGAAGAGGTCGCGCTACATTTCTCGTGCCATTGGTCATCATCCCCGTGCCCGCGTGCCTCTGAACGAAGAAGCACCGAAGAGGCTAGCATCCCCTTTTTGTCCTTCAGTTCACGAGAAGACATTGCGCTCTGTCCTTCGACCAGACGACTTCTGGATGACGTCCCCGGGTACTGCTTCGCCTGCTGCGGCGCCTCCGGAAGAGCCCGAAGCTTCGGCTGCGGAAGCTGCTCCTCCAGAGGTCCTCGTCTCCGATCAAGGGGTGTCCTCCGCGGCAGTTCTATCTGGAGCACAAAACGCCCCTGCTGAGACGCTTGGCACGACGACCCGCCTCCGGCGTCGACAACGACGCCGACGCCCGTCAAGAGCGTCATTCCAACGCGTCTACTCGATCTAGCGACACGTCGCGGGAGTCGGCGCCAAAGCAGCGAAAGGCTCTGGATGCGCAGCTCAGTGACGCGGAAGGTCGACCTCCCCCGGTGACGCGGCGCAAAAGGAAAGCGAGCGTCGCCACGCAACCTGCTCAGCACACGCAGCAGGTGAGCAAGGAAACATTGGGGGTATTCACATCACGCAAGGGTAGAGTCAGAGTCAGGAGTATCGAGAGTCAAAATGATATTGATAAGTCAAGGACAATGAGTCATTTCACCTGTTATGTGGTGGTTATCATATCTGCTTTCGAATCAAAGGAGCCACAGCGCTTCGTTCCCCTGACATTCGCGAAGCTACGCACTTCAGCATGACCCTACTCGGTTCTACTTAGGGGCAATAGTAAAAAATCTAGTAAGCTTATGAGGGCCGAAGAGAAGGATGAAAATGCTTCGATCGGACACTTTCATCCCGACTGCCAATAAATGCTAATACAGGAGCAGTGCGGTGATAATGGGGAAAATCGGCAACCCGTGAGCTACGTGACTTAAGAACGGTCATTCTTGACCACGAGCAATGACGATGTTCCGAATGGAGCTCACCTGATGCTGGCGTCATTGTTGTTTAACGACGTTGTTTAAGCCGTGCTGCCGCTGAGCAGTGCTCCGTGTATAGAAGAGCTCAGGCCCAGTTCAACTACCAAACCCTACACGACTTTCCAATGCAAGGGCATTCTAAAATGTCACCGGTGTGAAGGGATTTCTCCTGGTAAAATTTCGCTTGCTTAGCATCATATCATGTCTGCAGCGCAAAATGTCGTACTTCAGATGGAGAGTAGACACCGCGTCCACGTCCCTTCCTACGCACATATGGCTTGCGCTGGAGACGTGAATCATAGTGTTAAAAAACCATTATCTAACCCATTTCTATTCGCCTGCGTACCATGGCGTACAGAATGCGTCAACCTTCAGGGATTGCGA
>JARKHS020017196.1:0-33038 GCA_030143305.2 Amblyomma americanum
GCCCTTGGGCTCTGCAAGAGCCGCATGATAGGCCGCCACGCCGAGTCATCACGGCCGTCGAAATCTGTTTCGTCAGCAATGCGCTTTGTTGCGGGGAGTGTGTGCTGCCCTGGAAGAGCCGCCTAGCTGCCCCCCCCCCCCCCCCCCCCCCCTATCTGGATGCATGTGTGTGCCTCCGGGACTTTTTATGTTTTGGAAGGTGGGGTCGTGCAGGGGTATGGTGGTCTGGTGTTTAGTGGCATAAGCATGCTTGGATTTTTTTTTGGGCACTATTTTCATGCAATAAAGAAAAAAAGTCACGCATGCGCGTTCGCACACCTTTGTTAAGGCGGGGCTTTTATACCAATTGTTCACCTAAGATGTTCTGCCATTTCTAAAAATAAGCTTTTTGAGTTGGAGGAGGAGAAAACATCTATTTCTACACTGTACTAAATTGGGAATGGGAGGTGGGTATGGGTGTTACGTTGGTTGGAAGAGGGCTTTGTTCGGCAAAGCTTTATGAGCGGAACAGCGCTTCAGAATGCGACTGAGACGTGGCTAATCAATAGGCTGCCTAATTATTCTTAAAAGTTAATTGTTAACAATTACTGTTAGTCTCCTTATTTATTGAGAGGCGTGCCACCCAGAGTGACTAATATTCATATCAGTTTCTAGATATTCGAAAACGCAGTTAACCTCCGCGCTTTGCCTAACAAATATTGTCGACACCGAGCGAAAATACACGCGCTTTCGAAAAGCTTTCAGGCAAAGCGACTCTCCCAGTGCACGCATATCTTCGAAATAGCTAAATATTTGGTGGGCCACAGCGCCGATATTGACCGGCTGAGGCCGTTTTCGAAATTGTATTGTATCTTGCTACCACTAACTGCAGGCAATAATGACTCTCCCGCATACTAAAGCAAACAGCTTTATGCCTGAATGCACTGTACGACACAAACCTTCGCGTCCTGTCTGGCGTCAGTGTGAAGCGGACGGATTGAGCCATATTTTGTATGGTTCTACATGAACTCCGTGATAGCATCCTCCCTGTTTAATTAACGTTTAATACCTACATTACTGCGGCGCAGAAACTCAGCTTTTGCCCAATATAGCATGGCAACTTCATGGGAGCCGATGCTGTAATTTCATGAGCAAACTAGAAAATGATGTGAACGCACGTCTCAGAGAAACGTGGTAGTGTACGGCAAATAGGAACGATGTCATCGCGTACATTTGGGCTCGCATCCTTTACAGCACCGCGGAATATAAACACAAGGTTTCTATTATCTGCCGCACAATTACGCACCATTCTTCTTTGTTGTCATTGAAAGAGGCAAGTGGAAAGAATGTACGTCGCGGTTAGTAGACGCTGAGACCGAAAAAGTGGAACTCTGTTCGTTTTAATGAAGCGAAATGAGTAACTTCCCAAAAGAAATATAATACGTTCTAACTCAATACTTTGCATTTCTCACATCTTTTGCTTTCCGCTAGTGTCGATTTCTAGTCAGTACACCCTACACTGGCTGCACATAACTATTCCCGACCACCCCAGCGGCCTCTCGTGTTCACCACACGTGCCTTGGTCTCGCATGCTCACCCTTGGCCGTGGCTGCCTCTCCGTCCGGGTGTGCCATCCTCTGCATGGCCGTGGGAGAGATGCCCACGGGAAAGGATAGGCGCTCCCTGCCGCCCAACAGCGTCACACTCAGGTCTCGACGGCTTACATCCCGCAGCATCCGTGGCAGCAGGCGCAGCCTGCGACAAACAAAGAGGAAGCGGCTCCAAGATTTGCAAAAGCATGCATGGAGCCGCCCCGAGCAATAACAGCACATGAAATGTAGAGAGCACGGAGTATTGGTAGGGACATCGTTCACATTGCAATGCGCTGCGGCGACATTGCAATATGCATCTCCTCTGTAGCAAGTGTACATTATTCAATGCGCTGATCAGTGAAAACGATGCTTCATGAGCGAATAGAATAAGTGAACTTATTCTTTTGTGCTGTGGCACCACAACTCGCCCAGTTTTCAACCCTTTTGTACTTTATTTTTTATTATTTAACCATCGAAAAAGGCGGAGGGTGGGGGGGGGGGGTGACGTCTTGTGCCTTTCTGTAGTTTCGAGTATTTCACAGTACCAAACCAGCCCTACGCATAAAGATTATCCTGCGTGTATCGCTAAATAAATATAGGATGTTTACGCTATTTTGACCAGAACGCCACACTCAGCGCGAGTTTTCACGCGTTTTATGCGTGCGATGCACGTTGCGATTGCGCAGTCTAAGGCTCCACCTAATACTACCCTTCTACAGCAATGTATCGCACGCACTACATGATCACATAGAGCCCTTATACCATTACAGCTGACGTTGCAACTACGTCCTACGCGTGCTTGCGCTCATCGGTGCGTATAGCTCAAAGCTAGTGCCTCTGATCCGAAACTGTCAAAGGCGCTCCTCCCTCCTGTAATCCTCCTCACTAACCCATTACACGCAAAGCAACAGCACAGCGCAAGCGCTATAGCTAAAGAACTGCCGCGGTGGCTCAGTTGTTAGTTAGGGCGCTCAGCTCCTGAGGCGGAGTACTATTAATAATAATAATAATTGGTTTTTGGGGAATGAAAATGGCGCAGTATCTGTCTCATATATCGTTAGACACCTGAACCGCGCCGTAAGGGAAGGGATAAAAGGAGGGAGTGAAACAAGAAAGGAAGAAAGAGGTGCGTAGTGGAGGGCTCTGGAATACTTTGGACCACCTGGGGATCATTAACGTGCACTGACATCGCACAGCACACGGGCGCCTTAGCGTTTTGCCTCCATAAAAACGCAGCCGCCGCGGTCGGGTCCGAACCCGGGAACTCCGGATCAGTAGCCGAGCGCCCTAACCACTGAGCCAACCGCGACGGGTGAGCCGGAGTCCCTGAATTCGAATCCGTTCACGTGGCCGCGTTTCTATGGAGGAGAAACGCAAGCAAGAAACTGTATTTATGAGAAGGAGTGATTGGAGCGTGTGCGAATGGAGACATCAGTCCAAGACCCCAGTGGCTTGGGCTGAACAATTGGCGTTGGCAAGGAGGGCCTCTACGTCCGTCATCCAGGGCGACGCTAGTCAGCCGCACCTGCCACTGTTCCGAGGCCGCATTTTCACGCTTAAGGTGTTTTGGTTTGTGAGGGAATGTCCATGTAATGTGAGTGAAGGCGAAACGCCAAAATCTCCATTGTGCTGCGCGACGTCAATGCACAAAATTAGCTTCTTTCTCTCTTCCTTTCACTTTCAGCTTCCTTCTATCCCTTACGGCGCGGTTGAGGTCTCCACCGAGTAGTGACACTGTTGCTGCGCCTTTCCTCTCCTCAGTACCATTTTTTTTTCGCCAGAGCTCACTCGCTCTCTCTCTCTCCTTGCCGAAACTTCTCATCCGCCCGCTACACACCATATTTAGTGCAAAACCACCACAGTGCGCTCGGCTACTCAGCCGGACAAACTCTAGAGCCGTAGTAACTGTGCTTCGGTGGAGGCGAAACACAAAAGGCGCCCGTGTGCTGTTGCGATGCCAGTGCTCGTTAAACATCCCCAGATGGTCGAAATTATTCTGGAACTCTCAGCTGCACCACCGCTTTTTTTTTAGTCCCACCTTGCTCTTTCGCCTAACGCCGCGTTTGGGGTATCCACTGAGAAGGCAGAGAGAGTTACTGCGCCAGTTCCTTTCCTGAAAAACCACATACCACCACCACCGCAGACACCGCAGCGCGTGTGGTTTCTTGCTGCTCAAAGTTTGTCCCGTCCAGTTATCGCATTTTTTAACCATGACTATTCAAACACTAGCCCAAATTTCTGCTTTCAAAAGAAACTCCGTGATGTAACCGGCGCTCCGACTCCAAAGCGACAGCAGGAGTGCCATCCAACAGCCACGTAGCCAACTATGTTGGGAAGAACGTTTGTAGCGATCAGGTGGTGCCCGACGGTATCACGGTGCCATACGTGAGCCCATGGCGGAAGGCTAGCAGAAACATCTGCGACTGAAAAATGTGGGCATTTCAAATAAAAACTCCAAAACTGTAGCTCCTACTCTGTTTGCTCCGAAACAATAAAAAATATAGTAGGCGTTTTTTTTTCGCGCCAAGTAGTTACAAATATAGACGGGATAGCCTCTCCTCAATTATATGTTCATGGGCAAAATGCTCGTTAGTTGTGTTCGTTGTGTTGGGTATTACGGCACATAGGCAACTAAGGCTATCATGCGTCACGCTCGAGGCATGGGTAAATTTCCTGGGTTGTTTTATAGAAATGTTAAAGATCTTCAGTAGTTTAAAGTGCTCGAAAAGTTAGAACTACCCCGTAAGGACCAAGGAAAAATTAGCAATTGGTACTATTAAATTCTTTAAAGGGCGTCGGATAACCTCGGCGGCTATCCTTGCCATGGCAAGGATCTCGAGGCTTCCAACTGATCAAATAAAGGCCTCAGGCTTCTTCTCAGGGGTGAGAAAGTGGCTGAGGTGTACTAAAATTCAACAGACCAGTGGGTAAAAAATTTAGTTTCTCGAGATATCAAGTTTCTCTAAGAAAAATAAAAACGCACGACATATCAACAATTGCATTATCTCGTAAAACAAATGCAGGATGAAAAGGAATGTATTCGTTATAAAATTGAGTAAAGTACTTTTTCCTTACTTCTTCTAGTTTTGCACAGGAGAATAAAATATGGTTAACCGTAACTTCATCTCCAAATTCTTCGAAAACAAGTTTATCCTGTTTTGTCCGCAGGAAATTGTGTGTGAGGTGCATGTGTCTCATAGGAAGACGGCTGATAATCATTTCCTTAAAGCGTTCCTTGTGGGTGCAGGATTTCTATTCACCTGTAATTGGTTTTACATTGTGTAGTTAATTTTTTACTTCGTTGTTCCACCCAGACTGCCATTTCTGTCTTGTGATAAGAAGAATTAAGTTAATTAAATCTTTGAACGGTATATTTATTTTCTTGATTTTCTTATCATGAGCTTGAGCAGCGCATAAGTCTGCTCTTTCGTTGCTTTTATGCCGATATGGCTAGGTACCCAGCAGTGTTTTATATTTTGTCCTTCAGCTATGGCTGCTATGTAGTGTATGTCACACAGGAGCGGATTGATTGCGTCTTGAGTGAAGGGCTGCAAGTACACTTAGCGAGTATGTGTATATAATGATGTGTCCGGGGTTCTCGTTCATATTTTTTGTACGGCTACAGAGATGGCGTAGCATTCGGCAGTGAAAATGAAGGCACACTGTGGAAGCCTATTTCATTCCAATTCTCTTGTACCACTGCGCTTCCAACGTAAGCATCTGTTCTAGAACCATCTGTATAAAAAGCTCTGAAAGTTCTGTACTCTTCCCCGAGTGCAAGAAATTCTTGTATTATATGTTGTTGGGGAGTTTGTTTCTTCCGGACGGTGTAAGAGTGAAATCGCATATTGCAGGGAAACTGTACCATGGAGGTAGTGGATCTCGCCTTTGTGCAACACCAGGTAATGTGTTAAGTGCGCCAATATCCTCGCACATGTCTTCAAACCGCAAAAGCAGTGGCCTGTTAGCATGGGGTTTGTTGTTATAGAGCATACTAGATGGGCTCTTTGTGGCGATTGATGACATAGATGCTGCTGCAGTGAATGGATCTATAGAATGTATGAGCATGTCCGAAAGCTTCTTCTGTCACTATGTGGTGGTTCGTTAGTTTCAACATAAACACTGTTTATGGGTGTCGTCCTGTGTGCACCAGTGGAAAGACGTAAACCTAAATTATGCACTGGATCTAGGTGTTTAAGACAAGATGGTCTCGCTGCCCATAAACTATACATCCGTAATCTAAGGTCGAGCAAACAAGAGACCGATAAATTTGTAAAAGGCATGTCCTATCAGAACCAGCAGCGTTTCCGGGAAAGTACTTTAAGTATGTTCAATGACCCAGAGGCTTTCTTTTTCGGAAGTATTAATGTGAGGTAAAAATGTCAGCTTTTTGTCGAAGGTAATGCTTAGACAGTTTACTTCATTTTTTATAGGTAGTTCGATTTTCTTTAGATGTAAACTGGGGTCGAATTGTAGACCTCGTTTTAATAAGAACAGGACGCCCACTTTTTTCTGTGTGGAGAACCGGAATCTATTTTTTTCTGCCCATGTCTCTAGTTTGTTTATTGGAGGATGTGCAAGCTATTTGAAGATCGTCGACATAGACTGAATACATCATAGACGTCGGGATTATTTTGTTAGTTTTTATTTTTAATTTTTTAAGCATACTGTAAGCCTAATTAGGCTCTTACAGGAGGGGACAAAATAATGGGACAGTTATACAAAGCAATAGCATATCAGGTATAACATACACAAGACACAAAACGCGCGCTGCAGCAAGATAGACACAGCTAATAGGATGATAACAAATATACAGTGCGTTTAAGATACCATCGACTGTCAAAGTGCATGCGCATTCCCATAAAAGTTCATTTGAATGCAACTAAAACACTGGAAAAAATGACGAAACCACGAAGAGATACAATACCATCAGGTCAACATGATAGTCAAAAGGCACAAGTAACAAAAAACACTCGCGGTGAATAGCGCGAGAGATCGCAGGAGACTTTTTTTAATATTGTAAATTCTGTTTTACATAGAATGACTCTACGTTTTCCAGGAAGATATCAAGAGAGACGTCGTCCATGAATTCGTGAGGCAGATTATTCCATTCTTCAAAGGCTAACAGAAAAAAATGAGAATTTATATGTGTTGCATCGCGCAGGGATGGGTCTAATGCACTTTTCATGGTTTAATCGCTTTGAACGATGACAAGGTGCCTTGGTGTCCTGATTTTTATCAATTCCTATACGATCGTTGTAAAGAAGAAAAACAAACTTCATCGAAGTCACGCGTCGCCGACAAGCAAAAGTAAGGATGCGCGCTGTAGCTCGCAAAGATACGCTGTAATGGCGTGAGAAGCAGGAATAAATAAACCGAAGGGCTTTATTTTGATTTTTTTTTCTAGTTGTTCTCTCAGGTATGATTAATGAGGGCTCCAAATGAAGGTGTCGTACTCAAGGAGGGGCCTTAGGAGGGTAATATAGGCGGTTAGCTTTACATGACGGGGAGCTGCCGACAGTTTTCTACGGAGATGGCTGAGCTGTTTGAATGCTTTTGCACACGTGTTGGTTATATGAATGTTCCAGCTTAGCTTGTGGGTGAATGTAAGGCCTAAATATTTCACCGTATTCACCCTCATTATGTGAGATCCTGATAAATTGTAAGAATATACAAGAGGCACTTTTTATGGGTAAATGAGATGCAAGACGTTTTGTTGATATTAATATCCATTCTCCATGTTTCGCACCAATTCATTTTTACAATAAACAATGTCGCGTTTAAATACACCTCTGAGGGACCCCGTTCTCTTGAACGAAGTTCCTGGACCGGGTTGATCCTAGGCGCACATGAAATAAGCGGTCGGAAAGGAAGTCATTCAGGCAGTTCAACATCTTGCCGCGGATTCTTAGGTCCCCTAGGTCGCGGAGGATCCCAAACCTCCAGGTTGTATCGTAGGCTTCCTCCATATCGAAGAAAACGGCAAGACAATGCTGTTGTGTATAAAAGCTTCTCTTATTGTGTTTTCACGGCGAACTAAACGGTCTGTTGTTGAGCATCCCTTTTTATAACCGCATTGATGGACATCAAGAAGTTCGCGGGATTCAGAGGACAAACGTTAGTCTTGTATTCAGGACACTTTCAAATGATTTGGCCAGACAGCTTGTAAGGACTATTGGCCTATAGTTACAAGGGGAAGTTGGTGATTTTCCAGGTTTCAGGAAACGCACTATCGCTGCTGTTTTCCCGCCCTTAGGCAGTTTTCCTTCTATGAATATTTTGTTAAAGAAATTCAAGACTGCCTCTATGGCAGTCTGAGAAAGATGGGCAAACATTTCGTAGAATATCTGATCGGGTCCTGGTGCGGTTTTTTTTTCGTTAAACAGTACTCTATTTCTTGGAGAGTAATTAAATTGTTGTATTGTTCCTTTCCCTCAACGCTTATTGGAAGTTTTTGTTTTTCGGCTATATTTTGTGTTTCAGAAATGACTGCGTATAGTGAGACGAACTGGAAACTGCAGCGAGGTGCTCCCCCAAGATGTCTGCCTGTTCCCTTATGCTTGTTTGTGTGTCAGGTGTTGTTAGAAGAGGAACTGTGAACGGTGAGAAGTTTCCATTTATATTTCGAACCTGCTCCCACATTTTTTTATGTGATTTCACTGTTTATAGATGAAACCTATCTCTGCCATGAAGCTTTCTCGGCACTGCGGCGGACGTACCGAGCTCTGGCTCTTTCCTTTTTAAAATGTACGAGGTTTCCTTGTGTTGGGTACCTGCGACATTTACCCCAAGCTCTATCTTGTTGGGTTTTTTTTTTGCTTCCTTGCATTGTTTTGTCCACCACACTTTGTGTTTTTGCCGCACCACTCCTGAAGACGGAGGAATAGCTAAGTCTGCGGCAGTAATTGTACAATTCGTGAACATTTCGTTTATCCCATCGACGCTGCGGTTTTCTAAAGCTATATTTTCTAAATTGGCTTGTGCTCTAAAAATTTCCCAGTCTGCTAAATGCAGCTTCCTACGTCGCAGTTTAGTTGGGATGATTTCTGGCGGAGATGTCAAACTTATTAACACAGGAAGGTGATGCGCTGCCATATGGGTTGTCAATGACATCCCATTTAAAATCATTAAAAACAGATGGTGAACTAAAAGACAAATCTAAACAGCTCATATTGCGCGAGGCTGGAGAGCAGTATGTGGCCTTTTCCGTGTTTAAAAGACATGTATTATTTGTGAGCATAAAATCTTCATTTGTTTGCCCCCTAGAGTCGCAGCGTTCGCTTCCCCAAAAAGGGGAGTGAGCGTTAAAATTCCCCACTACCAGATATGGCTCTGAGAGTTCATCTATATATTATTGTACATCATGGAGTGTGAAAGTAGAATGTGGAGGAATGTATACAGAACTGATTGTTAGTGTTTTGTAGCTGATGATGCTGACTGCAACTGCCTCAAATTTTGTTTTGAGTTTGATTTCTTGAGTTGGGATGCCGCTTTGATCGACAATCGCGGCGCCTCCCAAGAGTGTATTTGCCAGCTCGCGATCCCGTCTAAAAATTTGATAATGGTTCTAGATATGCACATGTTGCGGACCAAGATTGCATGGTCTCCTGAAGACATAAAACTGTGGGTAACATTGACCCTAAAATATGTGTTATGTCAGTGTAATTCCTCATAAGTCCTCTACAATTCCACTGAATTAAAGAAGTCATGCTTATTTTGGGGGGTGAGAACGCTAAGGCGTTTACTTATGCTCTGGTCTGTATTTTTTTCGCTCAAGAGAGCTGTTCCGCCGCTGCAAAGCAGGCGGACTGGGAGTTATATCCATCACCTCGCCAGTGGTGCTGGAGGACCGCGCAGCCGCGGTTGTGTTAGCTTCAGGCCTCCCCTGACGGTAGGAAGTCCTGCGGGATGCCGACCCATGGACCGGCGCTCCCTGCTTTGGCAATGGCACGGCAGCTTTCACTGAGCCTGCCTGGAGCGTGGATGGCCCTGCCATAGGCTCGGTGGAAGTGGCCTCGGCAGGTGCTGGACTTCTGTGTGGTGCTACGCCCCTGCGCACCACATCAGCGAAGTTTGGTTTCGCTGTGAGAGGAGAGTGTGTTGGCAAGCGCAAAACGCCTCCTCGCTTCTTTAAATGAAATGCTTTCTTTGGTCTTAATGGTGATGTTTGCTTTCTCCTTATTCCAGGACGGACACGCCCTGGAGTACGCAGCGTGGTCTCCTTTGCAATTCGCGCAGTGCAGTGCTGCGTCACATTCCTCTGAATGGTAGTCCTTGGAAGTGCATTTCGCGCAGGTTTTGCGGCCGCGGCAACTCTGTGAGCCGTGCCAGAATCTCTGACAATTGAAGCATCTCCGTGGGTTCGGAATGTAGTGCCTGACGTTTACTTTAAGGTATCCGACTTCGATGGTTTCGGGTAATGTGCTTATGCTTAATGTGAAAACCAGGTGCTTAGTATCTATTTCTTTGTTGTCCTTCCGGATTTTAATTCGATACACATCTGTGACATTTTGGTCGCTGAGACCCTCTAGCATATTTTTTCGGTTATATGAATGAAATTGTTTTCCGAGAAGACACCAAGGTCAATTTTGAGGGATCTGTGTGCTCTTATGGAGACTTGGATCTCTTCAATAGATAAGATGTCTGAGATTTTGGAGTTTTGGCTATGGTCACGGATTTCTAGTAATAAGTCGCCACTGGCCATTTTCGATAGCTTATATCCGAGGCTCAAGGCATCAGTTAGGCACTTTGATATCAGAAAGGGGGATACAATTGTTTCCTTCCATTGTACTATGTATCACATGAAACTTTGGGAACGTTGTTTTCTTTTTGGGGAAAAAGTCTGTTGCTTCGTTGCGCCTTCTTTTAAGACAGTGATCTGGTTTTGAAAGGGGGAGCAATAAAAAAATATTTTTTCGGTCATGGTGCCAGCCACTCACAACGGAGTCCAACAAGGGGACGGGACAGGACTTGCTAGCAAGCCCTGCCCATGCCAGCTGTGCACCCTAACTATAACCAAATATGACACTACTCAGGGTAGCTGGCCACACAAGGTTAACCCTCGCCACCTATGAAGAGTGAAAAAACTGAGAAGAGAGGAGGAAACAGGAAAGTTGTAAGAAAGAAGATAGGAAAGAGGAGGAGAGGATAGTGTGACATTCCTTGTGTGCTACGAGGTACATTCCTTGTGTGTGCTACGAGGTACATTCCTTGTGTGTGCTACGAGGTACATTCTTTGTGTGTGCTACGAGGATCCACGTTCGACGGCGCGGCGTAGACGGAGACCCAGATGACAGGCATCATCAATTACCCAGCCATGCTCGTTGAGAGTGACAACCAGAACGAAGTGGTTTAAGCCCAACCGGACCCAACCGGACCCGCCGCCGCCGCCGCGGGGAAACAGGCTTTATCCTCCCCAATTGGCGTGGCGGTTTCAGGGGCGGCCCTCCCGGGCACATTCCAGGACAAGGGAACTGTCAGCGATCCAGAGCGCGCCGTACCACAGCCGACGCTATGCGCTACCGCGAAGACAACATTCTTTCCCTCGGACTCAACACGTGAGGGGGGCGAGACAATAAGTGCGGTGGTATGTTTGTGCGCCCAAGTGAAAGCCCTAGCCCCCCCTCCTTCCCCTCCGGCGTGGGCGTCCTCACCCTAGGGAGTGTGGAGAAGAGGATATAAAAATCGAGAAGCAGTACGGAAGAGGACGCTCAGGACGACATCGTTCGCCAAGAGGGCCTTCAGCGCCGAAGCCCGACGGCGTGCAGCTTCTGCCAGCAACCGCTCGAGCCCAACTCCGGAGCCACTCCATCGCCCCCATGAAGTCGTCGGCACGTAAGCTCGGACGCCCCAGCCTCTGATGTATAATCTTAATCATGTGTAATTATTGAATATACCTGTTTGTTTAAACTGAGCCATACGGTGTCTCTTTGCCTCTCCGTCCCGTGTGGACCTGCGCATTATGGGGGTCATCACACTGGTGTCAGAAGTGGGGTCTCAAAAGCAAATGTCCTCTGAATGCTGCGGCATTCATGACTTCAAAATTGTAATCAAAAGGGAATCACGGGGCTGATTGTGGGACTTTTACCCCCATTTGAGAGGCTTGAGGCACCGGAGGGCTTGAAAAAAAAAATGTCTATCTGAGGGAGCTCCCACTCCACAGCCGTCGCTCGGAGCAAGCATGCTGGCATTAGGAAGCGTCATTCCGGCGTTTACGGGAGATAAGACAGGGGTTCCAATCTGCGATTTCTTTTCCATGCTAGAAGAGATTGGGAAAATGGGGGGATGGTCCGATGCTCAAATGCTGGGAATGGCGAGGTGTAAGATGGCAGGAGCTGCTCATGATTTTGCATGGCGAGACGAAAAAGTAAAATCCACAAAATCATTTGCGGAATTTAAGAAGCTCGCGTTTGAGCATTTTGACACTGAACCACGTCACGTGCGAGTACAGAGGTTCCGTGACGCCGGACAGATGGTAGGGGAGGACGTGCGAACGTTTGCGTCGCGGCTTCAGCGCTTAGTGCGCGATACGTTAAGCAGGGAGGAGGAAGGAGACCAGCTAAGGAAGAAATACGCGGAGGATCTACTTAAAGAGGAAATTACCGGTTTGTTCGTGGCTGGTCTGCAAGACCCCGTGCGCCGGTTCGTGCTCTCGCGCAAGCCGAGCAATTTCGACCAAGCCGTGGAGGCCGCATTGGATGAGGAACAAAATGAGGCGTTAACGACAGCCGCAGCGAGAGTACGCGTCATAGAGAGAGCAGTGCTCAACCCTGAGGTTGCTCTCTTGACAGAGCGGTTAGATAGCTTAGAACAGCTGCTATCTCAGCAGGTAGAATGCCAGGTTGAAGCGCGCGCTCAACAGCGCCCATTCGCTGGAAACCGGAGACCGCCACAAAGCTACAGGCGCGGTATGCGAGATTTTGAAGAAATCGTATGCTTCGCTTGCCAGGGTCGCGGACAAATTGCCAGGTTCTGCCAAAACGTGCGCCGTGGGGAGCCACAAAAAGAAGCAGGCGAGACACGCCCTAAGCAAGCCTACAGCGGGGCTCCAGATACCGAGACAAAAAACTAGTTAGTCCTCCCCAGCCTGAGGAGCGTGGGGAGGGAGCAGTAGATGATGAGGTGGTGGTAGTTTGTGTGGCCGACGAGGCATGCCCTGTTGTGCGTTGCAAGTTAAATGGTTGTTGTATGGAATTGTTGATAGATACGGGGTCAAAGGTGACATTGCTTAAGGAGAGCAGTTTTAACACGCTTCGAAGGAAGGGGGACCGCGAGGTGTTGGAAGCGTCTGGTGGTATGGCAACCAAATTTGTAGGCATAACGGGGGATCCTCTTGGCATAAGTGGACTCTACCGGTTACACTTCTCTCTCGGCGGAATTGCATTGGAGCACCCCTGCTACGTATGCCCGGACACGGTGTCTCTGCCAAACGGAGTGTCAAGTATGTTAGGGCCGGATTTTTTGAGAAAAGGGAAGGTAGTAGTCTCATTCTCTGAGGAAGAGGTTAAAAACGCAGCCGCCGCGGTCGGGTTCGAACCCGGGAACTCCGGATCAGTAGTCGAGCGCCCTAACCACTGAGCCACCGCGGCGGGGGTTCTTGGTTAAGACTGATACCGAACGCGTGATACGGGCAGTTATGTTATCTATCTGGCCGGCAATGGCACCATTTATGAGTTCAGAAAGCTGTGCAGCAATGTTTTCGATAGCGGCCACTCGGGCCTCCAGGGCAGGAGGGTGCGCTTCAGTCGCGGGGGGGGGGGTACCCGTTCAGATATGTTATCATCGTCCTCCATAAGGGAGGCCATAGGGAAGAAGTTTTCAGTGGCCAGAGCGTTAAGTCTGGCTTCGAGCTTCTCATTCTGTGCCCGGACAAAAGCAAGCTCTCGTTTACGTTCAGCTTCGAGGGCAGAAGCGGTGGTGGTGGTGGTGTAAACTTTATTACATACAGGAGAGTCTAGGACGCACAGGTCCTTGTGCCCCCGCACGGCCCCACTGCAATCAAACGTTCATGTCCCGGAGGCTCATGATGCTGGCAGCCCGGCCTGTGGCGATGGCATGCTTGACCGGGTCCTCGGAGCGCAGTAGGCTCTCCCAATCCTCCCAAGTGGTAAGGTGCTCCAGGCCCCGCGGGGAAGGGTCCGCCGGGCAGAGGAAAAGGATCTGATCGAGAGTGGATTTGGGGTGGTGGCAGAGGGTATAGGAGGGGTTTGTGTGGACTTGGTGATAGCGCGAGCGTATATAAGGGGAGGGTAAGGTGCGTGTTTGGAACCGCCTCCAAAATGTCTGGTGATAATTGTCGAGGGAGGGAAGGGGTGGGGGTACAGCCCACGCTCGGCTTTGCAGGCCTGCGTCAGTTCACTGAAGGAATGCATGCGCTCCCGTGAGAACCCCGGTGCCCGGTTGAGAGAACCTCGGGCTTAAGCGTTGGCAGCCTCGTTTCTGGGATTCCCCGAGTGGGCAGGCACCCATATGAGCTCCATGTGGCGGGGCGGGTGTGCGGCGAGGGACTTCAATATGTGAAATGCAGGGACGTGAACAGGGACGTGAGCGTCTGGACTATGGAGCCTTCTCCACGATAACTCAAGGCCGCACACTGCTCTCAGCGTAACAAAATTTCTCGCCAAGCACAGCACTACTGTACTTCCCCATCCGCCATACTCGCCTGACCTCTCCCCATGTGATATTTCCTTTTTCCTCGTGTGAAGAGAGCCCTAAAAGATCGCTGGATGGGGAGAGTGGAGGCCATTCAAGACGCCACGACAATGGAGCTCATAGCCCTGCAAAAAGAGGCGCTTTCCATCTCTTTCCAAGATCTCAAGAGGCGTTGGAAGCTGTTTATAGACTGCAAGGGAGACTATTTCGAATGGCTGCTGCACACATTATTTCAATGTTACCCGCATTTTTTTTAATAGACTCAATCTCGGAACCTTACGGACAAAGGTTGTATGATGTCCTAAATAATCACCGATTCCCTATTGAAGCACACAGCTCCCTGTACGTCTTGAAAGACGCAAGATATAATTTCGTTGAATTGGTATATGCAATGCTCCACTGCCCACGTTCTTCAACCTCCGTCAAGGTTGATTCGAACTTAGCTCTTATACGTTTTCGCTTCCACTCCCCAAACGCTAGTTTCCTAAGCACACTTTCGTGCACATGTGTCAGTCTGGCACAATTTTTTCATAACTATCGACATGCCTCTTTGCGGTTAGACAACCTTGTGTCTGATGCACAGAATCGGGATGAGTGCCGTCGGCTTTCTTTCATGCTGGCTATAAAAAAGCCCAGGAAATCTGCACAAACGCTTCTTGCATGCGCGACTTACGCCGCGTGCCGCGCAGCACTAAACATTCATAATTACGTGGAAACGTGGAATCTCCGGTACATCACACTGATTTTCAGTGGCCGTCAGATATATTTGGTGTAAGCGCGCACAGCATATTGTAGGCCATACTCTTCAAAGATAATCACATTGTTCGCGCAGAATCGCTCAAAACTCTCCTCTCTAGTTTTCTTAAAATTGCACGTTTAAGATTCCCCTTTACGTTTGCGGTGTTCGCTACTGCCAGCCAACAAACAGCGCTAAATGTTGATGTCCAGGAATTCTTGTCATGCCATGCCGTTACTAGCCCCCCGTTAAAAACTGCTTAGTATGTCATCACCTAAGTCATGTAGGTAGCCGTGCTTCGGCCTTCATCACACTAGCCACAAAGCGCGAAACATGTCTGACTCTGCGTCAAAGCCAGGTGCTTCCATTGAAGGCTTTGTTATCATTTAGGCGCGGCATTGATTTCCATCTGAGCACCGTGTATCGAAGTCAGAAAGAAATGCTTGTGCAGTGCATACCTGTCGCTATTTGCAGTCTTGCGCTCGTTGCGAATCCAAAGGCGAAGAAAATTCATTGCCATGCTGCTGGACTCCGGCACAAGAGGTGACCTCTTCTTCTTTCCTCTCACCTCGCATCCATGGACCTCGCGGTGAACTACAGCAAAAAAAAAACGAATAGAATAGACGAGATGAAATAACCGTAGCGTTTTTGTAACTGTGCCTTGTTTTAGTCGCTTCGAAAGATTATTTTCTTTTGCTCGCTCCTGAACTACACGAATCATCCTGGCAATGGTTACAAGATTTAAACTGAAACATTTATGCTCTCTAGCTATTTCAGGTGCTCCGAAAATTCCGTAGTCATCGGATATTCTATACACCAGGGGATCTCTGGATGACTGGGGTGTGTGGTAATCAGTGTTCTGCTCTTTAAGGTCGACTCATTTTCTGTTTCTTTTGCCTTCGTCGTGCATGAACCACAAAAATTACCTAATGTGCTATCTAAGCTATCGATTTCCATGCGCTGCGACAGTAGCGGAAAACTGCGCCAATGATATTTTTTTCAATCACGCGCCCAAGAAAAAGACTAATGTGACGCGGCCGTGCAACTCCTCCTCGAGTCGTCGTCCTCAAAGGATAAATGGCGCGTACCCGCTACGGGGCATTGTCCAATACATAGGTGGCAACTGGCAGATGCTCAAAAGCGTCTTTTTTCTCAAGAATGCATGTAAGCTTCCCGTTTGTATTCCTTGCATTTCTCCGCCCCTGTTTAATCTGCTGACAATTTCCGCGAGCGATACATCGTCATTATGGAAATACGTGGGCGCAACCTGAACGAGCCACAAAGAAAAAGAAGACACAGGAAACGCGTGGTATTCAAACTGGTTTATTGAGAAATAGCGGTTTCCTTAAATACAGAGACAAAGCAACCAAAGACCAAAAAAAAAACGTAATGGTAATCAGTTCTGCACAAAAGCAAAAACAAAATTCAGATATCGGAGATATTCTATTTCTTGTTTTGTTAGCGGTATCGGTGGCCTGCTTACACAATTACCATACGATGCGATCTAGAATGCTTCCATCACCTCTCGTGAGTTGATGCGGATGACGAAACAAAACTTATGTTCCCCTAAAATAAAGACCGGCAGTTCCTGCATACCCGACCGTGCTCAGCTATTCCTGACGAACAATCGTTCTTATGCTCTCTAAGGCGGACGTTATTACACCGTCCGGTCTGGCTTATATATACTAGTCCACACGAGAAGGGAATTTTGTAGACCACATCATAGTGACACTGCACAAAATTCATTCTCTGTTTGATCTTGCAGGTGCGGGAGTGATGATTAAATTTTTCTGTCTTTTTTGCAAATCGGGGTATCATCTACCTAACCTTATGGGCGCGGAAAGAGCTACATTGACATCATATCTTTTTGCCACATGCTCGAACTAGCCCAACTTTCCATCTTATTGAACAACATCGCCCGACACAACTGTCTAGCTATGTCCCTTATCTTCGCTTGCCATCCTGTCACTGAGGACCGGCGTTACCTCAATCGGCACCCTGTGCGAACCCCTGCCAATGCGCCCCCTCACCAACCCCCGACCATCAAACTCATCTTTTTTATGTTCACCTTTTCTCTATTGATTCTTTTTGTTGTTTTTCGGGAAGATGCCTAATATTAAACAAAATAGTTTTTGACAGTTCATTTACGCAGGCTGTGTATTTCGATGGCTCAAGCCTGAAGAGAGATATCGAGTCAATTTTGCCAAGCAAAGGTCGTCACCATGTCGTCGCCGCCCTAGGTCCCAGCGGTTCTCAGAGTGCTAATATTAAAAGAAGATAATGCACTTTAAAAAACAAGTACGCAAATAGGCTTATCAATTAAAACTAAATTCAGTTGCATTGCCAGACAACTTCAGTTTTTCTTCAATAAGCTTGCGCGCGCGTACGAAGCGTGAAATTTGACTGTCTGATTTAAACTTTTATAAAAAACAAGCCAATCTAGACGCACTAATAGAATGGACACCAATGTCACACGCGCTAAAGCTATTCCAAGACAAATATCACCAATTAGATCACTGCAATAAAGGGGCCAATTAAATGCCCATTCAGTAACGAACACTCTCATAGAGCTAACTCTCTACTTATCCAGCGCAGTCGGTTGTTGGCACTGCAGTGCTCGAAAGGCCTTGAATTAACATACTGGCAAAGCACACAGACGTGCGCACGCGCATGCACACACGCACACACCCACGCACACATGCACACGCCCGCATGTACACAATATTAGATGGTGCAGAACAATGCACTTTGCGCACGAGCAATTTGACCGGCGTACTGCGCATTCTTCTTCCCGCACTGACAACATTGCCAGCCAGGAAAGGAGACACCTGAGGAAAAACAGAAGCATCCACTTCGGTCATTTGATGAGCTATATAAATCCGTGCTTATTTTATAATGCACGAGGTACAATAAACACGAGCAAACGAGGTACTCCTCAATGAAAAATTGTGGCGGCCATTTTTACAGAAAGAGCAAGAACGTTATTTTGCTTTAAAGAATAAAAAAATGTGCTGAAAACAGAAATTACCATAAGCACCTGAACATAACCACGAACATTACTGCTCCTTAAAAGTACAGCTTAAAATGCATACAAAATAACAAGCTTGCAACTAATTAATATCAAAGGTTTATTCTTTCAAACAACGACGTTTGTTCTCCGCTGCGCTGTGATATGACTGTTAAACACAGAAAGCAAGCGGAAGGAACATTTAACTCAGTTATCACAACGGAACCTGCCGGGCTTTTAACACTGCCAATTGAGCTCCTCCTTCGGACATGTTGATGGTAGATGGAACTTTGGTTTCAGCGGAAAAAATTGCCAAAGATTACAGCCTCTGATCTGCCATAGTCAATCTTAGATAAGATATTATTTTAATTTAAAGAAACTTCTCACCGCTGTCGACGGGGAAGGAGGAAATGCCAGGAGTACCCTAAGTTCCACACACGTGTTTAAGAAGTTATCATCAGTGTTTTGATTTAATATAAACTGAATCACATTTGCGCTCCTCGCGCTGCGGTGGCCTAGCCCAACTTCCTCTTTCTTGTCCGGCGCCGCGTGCATTGACCTGCGAGCCGAGCGCGGAGCGAGGGGCGCTACACATTCAATACATTGAATGTCTCTCACCCAGTTTCAGTGTGAAGCGATAAAAGTATAACGTGATTCTGGAATAATAGCTCTCACAAAAGTATAACTGGTTTTGTAAAGCATTTTTATGCGAATTACTGGAGGCATAGGGAATTACTCATTAGCCTCCAATCCTGAACACATTGGACTAAACCGCTAGATGCTATAATGGAATGCTGCTTCTTTGATGATGTTTACGAAAGCATGGCTCTAATGCACCCTTTCTTCAAATGCGTCCGCAGTCAGGCACTGCACAAATGTCCCACCGGAATCATAACGCTTCTCCTTCACCAGCTCTCATCCGTATATCAAGTCAACGCTACCTCAGCCTGAGACGAATGACATCATTGACCTACTGCTGCAGGCTATCTGCCTTTAACACCGGATATCAAGCATGCCACTTGTAAAAGAAATGGTACACGTGTGGGTATCACAGGCGGTTTTTTTCAACCTTGCCTTTGATTTTAGCCTTACAAAGATCTGGTTCAGGATGTCTCGGTGCTTCACTTGCTTCTTCTTCATCATTTGAAAAAAGACCAAGAGAAAAGCAAAAAATTGGCTGGGGCTTAGCTAAAGTTAAGCCTGGACATCTCGAAGCGAAATATTTGGGTGATGCTTATGGTTTAGCTTATGGTTATGCTTTATGACTTAGCCTCTGATTATGCTTACGCCCTTTTCTTTCTTCCTTCGCGGCTGCTCAGCAATTCCAGAACTTTAACCATCTTGGCTACTCTCAGCTGACATGGCCGAACGTCGCTGTCAGCTTCCTTTTCACGCTGTTTAGCGAGACGTACCTGTCGTACTTCTAGCATTTCAGGCTCGGCTTTGCTGCGTCGTTTAGCGAGACGTTATTCTCGTTGTTCAGGTGTCTCGGACGCTCGTTGAGCTTTCATGCCTTTCATTTCTTCGCTCCTTATCAGCCAACTCCCGTGGTAGCACTTCTGTGTCGTTAGTATCACTCTCTTCTCCTTCCATGTTGAATACGCACGCCTATTCTCTGGCAAGCGGTTATATAGTCGGCCTCCGCGATAAACACGCGCTTGCGAAGAACGTCAAACGGTCAAACGATGACGCATGGCGCGCGGAAGTGGCCGCCTGCGCTATGCGTGACGTCAATCGCGGCAGCGGCGAAAGGTCAGGCAACGGAGTCGGCGACAGCCACCTGCGCCATGCGTGACGTCACTCGTGCTCCGACATACGCCGGCTCGCGCGAAGTGCGGTGTTGACTAGCTTAGTGAAGCTTTTTGCTTCAAAAGATATTGCGGGAACCATGAAAGCACTGCTCTAATCAAAGACATTGTGTTGTAGTGTTTATTTTCTTTTTTACAGTTTTTATGCTTATGCTTCTCTTGCTTGGGATCCTTAACTACACAATAGACCAAATAGAAAAGTTATGTGCTTCATGACCTTTCTACAGTATTCCAAAGGCAGCAATTAGGTTTCATTGCTTTATTTCACCAGTACCTACCTGTTACAAGGCACAGGAAATTTGAAGTGAACCAGGGGTGTGACAACGCTATGGCAGACATAACCGAATGAGCAATACATAATTGAATATTAGCGTTCAAGTGGAGCACTGCCTTAGAAGCACATGTGTGGCTAGCACCAATAATTCGTACCATACTGTATTATTCTTGCATTACTTGAAACCCTGTAGAGCTTATATTGAAACTGTGGAAGGCGCATCCCATACACCAGCCGAAAGTGTCTGGTGTCCACAAATTTATTAAGAGCACTCGTTCAGTGAGGAGGGAGCGCAGCCACCGCCATGCCGAGAGGCGCAGCAGCCGATATCCGATTGCATTGCCGTCAAATTCTTATCTGCGCGTGCCCGCCGAGTGCCAAAATTCATGCGCTAGAAACGGCTCGGTCCTCCCCGCCCTTTGCTCTGTTAGCTCCAGAACCGATGTAAGAAGTGCCGGCGAACCCGACACCCTCTAGCTCTGACATGCGTTTCACCGCCCCCGAAAATGCCCTTGCCCAATTAACGACCCAGATGTCCATATTTGGCCAAATCTGATAACCTGCTCAAGGCAGTCATAGCCATAGTTACGGCCGCCGTGACAGCCTACATTAAGATGTGGCTAGAGTCAAACCCACGGCTTCTCCACCGGATGAGACCCCTCAAGGACGCGAACCGCCCATCAATATTCAACCGACCGATTGATCTAACCGAACTCTCGGAATATCCGGAACCGCTCCCGCTGCAGGTGACGGAACCTGTTCCGGGTTTCCAAGGCAATCTCCATTCAAATCAGCATGGCTGTGTCCCCTCCCAAGCAGCCCCTAAAAGAGCGCCTCCCCCCCTCCGCAAGCACAGCAAGCCCTTTCCCTTGTACAGTGGAACTGTCGCGGTTTCAAAGAGAGGACGACACGCAAAACGCACCAACTTAAGGGCCTACATTGACAACCTTGAACACCCCGCCGCAGTCCTTGCATTGGAAGAAACCGAGATGCGGTCAAGGTCTCGGGCTATAGTACTTTTCAACAAGACCCGCTCAACTGTCTCCTAGTCCACAACGCCTACAAAGAACAGGAGGTTAATCTCGACCTAAATCTAGAATATTCATACGTGATGGTCCCTGTCCTTCCTCTACGGCGGACATATAGCCCCGCACACATCCTTAATATCTACTGGCCGCTGAAACTCAAAAACATAAGTTTTTCAAACATGTTTAGTGTAGCGTTTAGAATCTAGGGTCGCGACCCCCTCATGATAGTAGGCAATTTTAATGCCCCCTGTCATATGTGGGTCTATCGCAAGGAAGAGCCGCGTGGTGGTAACTTAGAGGAACTTATTTCTACGCTGGGCATCACTCTTCTAACTGACCCTGCCGTTCCGACACATATAGAGAATTCCGTCACTCGAGACACCTGCCCCGACCTTACTCTAACGAAACAGATCCGACACGCATAGTCGATCAACACTGAGGACACCCTCTGCGGCCACCACTGCATACTGAACACTGTAATTTACACTCGACCCTTACATCGCCCCCTTGCAGAAGACAAACCTCCCGACCGGAATGCTTTCCGCCAGGCGCTCCCAGTAACTTCTCTCTTGGAGCAAGACTACTCCACTCGGGCACACGGACTCATGCAAACACTCCATTCACACGAAAAGCAGATCCAGATTACGAAGCGTGCATTGGACGTAGATAACCACCTGATGCACCTCTGGAAGCTCGACGTAGCCTCACTAAACGATGGCGGCGGCAGAAACACAATCGTAAACTCCGCGCTCGCAACTCTGACATCACCCAGCAAGCTGCCGAGTAAGCTGCCCACCTCGCTGACAATAACTGGGTAGATAGATGCAACAGCGCAGGAAGACCGCTGTGGAGCCGCAACACTTGGCGGCCCTTTAGGAGTCTGATAGACCCTACGCAAACACGTTCGGAAATCCAGAAACACCTCACTCGCGCGATGCACAATTTTCGAGAAAACACAAAGCAGCTAGCGAACGTCTTACGCTCACAATACCTCTATCGGGATAAAGATCCGCGCGAGCAGTATTATTCGTATACAAGCAGCAATAATCCGGAACTGGATCAGCTTTTCCAGCTTCACACCTTCGCACGGTTCGTGCCAAAATGCGCAGGGGAGGGATAAAGTCACAGTCCAACTGTTGGCAAACCTTCCCGATCGTGCATACGAAACCCAACTTGAATATATCATCGCCATTTTGACCGGGGACACTTCGTTGCCACCCGATTGGAAGATATCATTGGTAACCTCTAACCCGAAGGCGGGGAAACCGGTAAACGCAGACAACCTCCGGCCCATCTTCCTCACTTCATGCGTAGGGAAACTGATGGAGACGATCGTCCGTGACCGCCTCTCGAAATATCTCGCATGCAAGAACACCTTCGCCGACACCATGACCGGCTTCCGACCTCAGAAGTCTGCACAAGACATCCTTTTACAGCTTCATGGCGAGTTTATCGAACCCATAGAACACCCACACAATGAAAAGATGGTCCTACCACTCGATCTGAACGGTGCCTTTGACAATGTTAAACACGGCGTCATATTAAAACATCTCAGCGAGACAAACTGCTGTCCTCGTATGTTCAACTAGATCAAACATTTCTTAACAGACCCCTTATCTTTGGTACTAGGCGCGAACACACACAGAACACAAGGAAGGAAACGGGACAAAGCGCCTTTCTTGTGTTCTGTGTGTGTTCGCGCCTAGTACCAAAGATGAATTGTGACCAACTCGCCCAAGAAGACGTTCTTTTAAACTTAACAGACCGCTTGGCCTATACACGCATGCAAGAGACAGAGCACGGCCAATTTGAGATGTGAACGCTGGGCACACCACATGACGCTGCGTTGTCCCCGCTACTCTTTAACATTGCCATGATGCACCTCCCGGCACAGCTGGCGCGTGTCGACGGTGTTCAGCATGCACTGTATGCCGATAATATTACCATCTGGGCTACTACGGGAAACATAGGATAGATTGAGGAATGACTGCTAGCAGCGGCGAGCATAGTAGACCACTATGCTACGTACTGCGGCCTAAAGTGCTCCTCGTCCAAGTCTGAAATTGGGCATATTCGACATTCTTCGAAATGCAAAATCTTCGTTCAGCTTTCTCTCGCTAGCGGCCTATCCGTGAAGCGCAAGTGGTGCGAATACTCGGTCTCTTCATTAATCAGCATCGCAAGGCAGACAAAACCCTTGCAAAACTCCGCAAAGTCGGCGACTAGGTGGGCCGAATGGTTCGCCGCGTTTCCAACAAGCGAGAAGGGTTGCGAAGTAAGGATGCGGTGCGGCTCGCCCATGCCTTCGTAACTAGTCCAGTACTGTACTCGACTTCTTACCTCCGCTTACGGAAACATAACGAAGATTGCTTGGAAGTTGTAGATTGGTAACACCTTTATTAAAAAGTCCTGCAGAGCTTTCGCCGACGGAGCCTTAGGTCTCCCACGTGGGGATGTCGAGGTGTTGCCTCGCCGTCGCCTCGCGGGCCTGCTGAACGGCCGAGAGTTGGTCACCGAGACTGGGGCTGCGCAAGGCGGCGACCCATTGCGGCGGGAGGGTTCCGGAGTTAGCACCGTCAGGGTTTTTGCTAGTCCCAGAGCATGTGGAGTAAAGTTGCTATAGCAGTGTGGCAGACCTTGCATATATTCGTCTCGTATGTTCCAAGGTAGAGTCTGTGGTATTGTGCCAGGGTTAGGGTACATGAGCGTCTGCATTTGTCTGAGGGCTACCGTGTGTGCCCTGTCCAGCTTGTCGTTGGGCGGAGGGAAGGTTCGGTGGGCCCGGCAGAAGGACTTGGTAATTTCGTTGTATGTGGTCAGACAGTCTTTGGTGCTGTCCAATGGACACGGTCGCCGGCGCGGTTCCCGAGCTCGCGCGCCTTGGCGTGTGCCGTCTCGTTTCGGTTGCGATATTTGTTCGATACTTCTCCCATGTGCGCTGGGAACCATTTGATTCTGGTTTGAAAAGCTTCCTCCCACTGGACGTTTTGATTGCTCAGGATTCTGGCCGCTGTCTGTGAGATCTATCCTTTGGCGAAGTTTTTGACCGTTTGTCGCGAGTCGCAGAGAACTGTGGTGCACGTCGGATCCGTGAGGGCCAGGGCCACCGCCGCTTCCTCCGCTTCTGCGCGCTCGCACGCTACACTTGCCGTTATGCGCGTTTCGCCGCTCGAATCGACGACCGCAACCGCGAATCGCGAGCGTTCTGCGTATTCCGCGGCGTCAACGTACCTTGTCCCCGTTTCGTCTGCGTGGCTGTGTAGGAGAGCTCAGGAATATTTTCAAGAGAACCCTCGACTTCCCAGTTTCCACTTCCAACGTGCGACTACTCGAGTTTGGTGTGGTGAACACCTATCGGGATTGTCGCGAGGCGCATCTGGTAAATCAATACACGCGTCTCTCCCAAACCGTGTCCGGTCGCCGCCTCTTGCGCCGGTTACATATCAAAGATGACCACCATACGATAGAACGGGTTCGAGTGCCCGAACTGTGGAGACGCGCCCTTTACGTTCGACCACTTCCTGCTGAGATGAACAAGGAGGACCATAATGGCCGGTGCCAGACGCGGGCGGATGCACTGCACCGCCACTATGGCTCCAAGAAACACGCCTTCTACGTCGACAATCGCAGGCCCCTACCACTCCACGGTCGAATAGTACACGGCTGCAGTCATACACGAGGGAAACAGGTGGACGGCCTCTCGTTCAAAGCACCCAGCTCAACTCATGCGGAGGAGGTAGCGATCGCCCTCGCAGCCTCCCATCCCGACTCTAAATTCATTCTCACAAACTCTTGCGGAGCGTGTCGTAACTTTGTGTTCGGTTCGATCACACCACTTGCTAACAAAATTCTTCACCACAGTACTCGCGACTGCGATCGAACTCATCGCTCAATCATATGGGTCCCCGGCCACCATGGCTTGCCAGGTAACGAAGCCGCCCATGAGGCAGCTCGCGCACTCACTTAATGGGCACCAGGCGTTTCTTGGGAGGACCTTAACCCAGATCACAGCCCTCTTCTTTCTTTTAAAGATATTAGTGAGCACTGTCGTGCCGAACACCGGCGCTACCCGGTTCCTCTCAAGGGACTGGGTAAAACAGGCGAACAAACTCTCGTTAGGCTCTTAGAAACACACTGCAGTGGCCGGTGGTTTTCAAGCACTTCCTTTTTCTTTTTTGACGGTCATTGCTCACTGTGTGGGGAAGAGGCCGACTCCCTTTACATGGTTTGGGCACGCAGGCAAAATCCTTCTCTCCACCCATCACCCCTTCCCCTACCCGAGAGGACTGGGAGGTGCCTGTGCTCGGCTGCCAAGAACTATCGGCCCAACAGGCCCTGGTTCGGCAGACCTGCGTAGCGGTCAGGACGAACGGGGTGGCGGAATGAGGGACTCGGACTTGTATTGTAAAGGACGAGACCCACTAGGGGCCTCTCCCTTAGCACCTCTCTTTATAATTAGATAAATAAACGCTTTTCAACACCGCCACCCCCGCGTGATTGCTGCGTCCCCACACGGCGCCACTGCGCCCGAACGAGATGAGCGGGCGGGAGGTAGGCTCTGCCGTCGCGCGCTTTTAGTTAGGGCAGTGGCGTACATTGCAAAGAGGAGGAGGAGGGAGTGGTTTTAGTGGGCGCCGCCTGATGACATTACGTGCGCGCCAAGCTAAGAGGAACAGTAGCTGAAACGTACTTGTCTACTCGCTTCACTGCGACTTCTGTAATCTCCATGCTCATAATTGCGAATATACACCACAGTCCATGTCTCTAAAGCATCCTTCTAAGACCACCGTATTCAGTAGGCACGCCTTTGTTAATTCCAAACCATCGAACTGGCATGGCGACCATGTGCGCAACTTGAAGAAAAACGTCTTCACACCCGCTGGCACTACCATTTTCTGTACTTTTCTTTAAATATTTCCTCCTTGACCTCCCCTTTACAGGGATCGATACATGGGCTCGGGGAAGACAGAGTCAAGCAAATCTTTTAGCAATTTCTTACGCGTGACATTTGAAAGGCATTCCAAACTGAAGCGAGCATTTAGAAACCGGAAAGCAATGATCACTTCTTTCAAAAATATACTTGCACTGTATCGCATCCCGTCTATAGCGGAACTAATATAGTTTGGCAAAGCCGAAGTAAGCCTCACTACAATAAAAGTCCGCAGGAAAGGGTCGCGTTGAGCTCGAAGAAACATAAATCTTGACAGCACCTGCCTCAGGTACAAGTGTGGCAAGAAAGACCCCCTTTCCTCAAACGCAGAAATAAATTATCACGTTTGGTCCTTTGCCATGAGGACTGCCAAACAAAAACTTCGAAGAGACGATGAAACTTTTGAATGCTAAGTCGAAAGCACGAAAGGACCTGGAAAAATAGCACACTTTTGAAATCAGGTTTGCATTACCTATGTTTGCGCGCTCGAATATAGACAGTTCCTTTCCCGACCAGTTCTGTGTACGCGTGGACCGGTTCTTGATTTTTCTCCTTCCAAAAGTCATCGTTATCTCGATACCTGTCAAGAGGAACACCTAGGTTGGCGGTAAAAAATAGATGGAAGAGAAGCGCTTCCTTTTATTATGGGGCGCTGACTGCTTGTGTCACAGACCACAGTCAATAGAACACGTCTTTATTGAATGCTGGGATGCGCTGCTCTTTTGGGACGTGTTCCAGCGTACAGTAAAGAAAAACGTACCTTTGACGCCGCATGGGATACGATTCTTGGTCATTGAGCAGGATCTTTATAAATACGATGTAATCTTCATTCTTGGCTTGCACAGTATTTGGCGAAGCAGGACACTGCGGTGAAGATGTGCGGTCTGTCGGAGATTACTTCAAAAGAAACATAATGAAGCTGCGTGAAGTGTTCAAGGAGATATGTTCTGGAGATGAAGGTATCGAGTTGACGGGTGAGTTGTGTTCCTTGGAACAGTTTTGATTTTCTTACGTGAATGAAACACATGTCCGCTCTTGATGTTTGAGAGTGCAGCGCAGAACATATGTTTGTCATCTGTTGTAAGCTATCAAAACTGGGAATAAAGACAGAAACGCTGGTGTGGCGGAGTAGTTAGCGGGCTCTTCTCGCACTCCGGAGGCCCTGGTTCGATTTCCCATCTCGACCAATAAAACCTAGTCGCATTTATTTATTAATGCTTCTGGAATTTTTCGCTCAAGACTAACGCCGCCGACGACGACAACACCGGTTTTTCTGCGACACGCGGCCCGTAACGCTATCGCGTTAAGAATAAGTGGAAGCCTAGATCACCATCATAAGTAAAACCTTGGCTTGAGAACAGATTTTGTCGCTTCTCTTTACTATTATCAATTAGCCTGTGAGGAACATGGAATCTGTGCTCTCCACTGTCATGAAATCGCCATCTTATCCCCGATAGAGATCATTTGGAACAGCATGTGAGAGAGAGAGAAAAAAACTTTATTTTAGAAAAACTTTATGATGGGAGAAACTTTATTAAGCATATGAGAATTATTCATAGACAATGGATGCCAAATGACTTTAGTTATTGACTGCTCCGAAATACAGACCACGACCAGAAATGACATAAGGGCCCTAACTTTAAGCAACTATAAGACCCAGAATACCGAGGCATTCTTTACCGCCATGGCACCGAATGTCTACATATTGAATGCTTCAGCATGTCGAGGGCGCTCATCGGACAAGCATCTCATCAGTGACTCCAGTGTTGAAGAGCATATTTGCTCAAATTTAAAATGATGACTCACCAGGCCTTAACGTTCAACGCAAAATTAACACGTTATGCGCCTAAACTTGCCTGCCTTCACAAAAAACGAAAGTGAAAATAGGAAGTAATTGCACACTTTTTAACCACCGGGTCACAAGAAAGTGGCGATAAAGAACAGCAGTACTGCTTTTCAGATGCTTCGCAGTTGAAAAAACAATTCAGAGACTTTGATGTTGAAGATAATAAATTTCTACACTCTGCACCTAGTGTTGACACCTAGTTTTAAGTGTCTAAACTCCGCACCCAGTGTCTAAGTTAAAAGGCGCAATTTTCGCTCAAAAAGATTTTTTTATTACATAGCTCTCGGCGGGTACGTTGCCCGCAGGACTGAAGTGTGCCGCCTGCGCATATATTTTTTTTTACGCACAGAGAAGGTATCACGAAAATTCTTTATACAATTGCCGCTGGTAATCTCATCTTCTGTTCGACGTCGACGAAAATACATACTGTGTAAGCCACACCAAAATATATTGCGTAAAACCCCACAGCTAGCTCTTAAAAGTATTTACCCGCTGCGGTGACTCAGTGGTTAGGGCGCCCGCCTACAGATCCGTACTACCCGGTTTCGAAACCGACCGCGTTGCGATGGAGGCGAAACGCAAAGGCGCCCATGTGCTGAGCGATGTCAGTGATGTTAAACATCCCCAGGTGGTCGAAACTATTATGGAGCCCTCCACTACGGTCCCTCTTCCTTCTCTCAGTCCCTCATTTATCCCTTCCAGAGAATACTGCGCGGCGCACGTGTCCGCCGAGATGTGAGAAAGATACTGCGCCATTTCCTCTCCCCAAGAACCAATTTTAAACCTTTTAATTGTGTATTAATTTCGGTGGATTGTATAGGGAAATTGCGTTACTAATTAAATTATTTTAGTAAAGATTGGGTTTCTTCTAAATACGTTGGTTTAAAAGGAGAGAGTGCCGAGTATCAGGTGTTGCTCTTTTTCTAGAGAGATCGCAGCTCAGTAAAGTGGGGGCACCCACGAGGAGATGGGTGGCTTCTGTTCGCATTCGTGTTAAGCGCTCTATCAGCAGGAAAGAAAGCTACTGAATATTCAAGCATAGCGCACCAACTAGACCGAGAAAAAAGATAAAAAAATACAATTGTTTCATGTTCTCAGCGCTGCAACTTCGAATGCCCTGTGATAGAAACAAAAAAGGAGCCCATAACTAAATAGGTATTGGGTGAAGTTGCCATAGCTAGAGGTGCTAGAACTGCAATCACGGAAGCTAATTATGCGCCCCATCGTCTATTCTTTCAAGTCGCTTTCAAGATGTGGTGCTCATTTTTGTGAATATTGTGGCAAGTACTGGGTGGTGGCTGTAAGAAATGCTAGGGAAAACGCGCAGCGCAGACGACGCTATGCTCCGTCAAAATGTCTGCACACATATACTCCACGGTTCGCCCTCGCCTTCGTGTTCCGCTGACCCGGGACCAAATGCCAGTATTAGCACTTCAATAACTTTAAACATGCATACGTGAGGACTGAGTTAATTCGGGCCGCACTTGTACCGGAATCCTTGCATCGTTTTCTGGTGATGAAGTTTCCACGCAACGTTATGAAAGAGCTTTGTATGTGGCAGGGTGGGGGGGGGGGGCGCCGCCGTCCTAACGGTGGCGTGGATGTCAGTAGGGAAGCGCCCGCCAATAGCAGTGATGTGGCGCGCAGGAATTTCACGGAATTTTTAAAGCGAAAGCTTTAATGCCCTAGCAGAGCTGGTTTCGACGTGGGTATAAGATTGACATTGAAATTCTTTGCGGCGCCGCTGCCATAGCAACGCATCACGTGACTTCCCCGAACCGGCGAGCCGGATTGTTTTACATTTCCTATTGTGTAAAGAGTTTGTGTATATTGTCACGGACTAGAAGACGACCAAGTCAACAGTGGCGCGGCACGGAGAGCTCGCGCTAGGCCCACTGCCATTAAATAATTACATCGCCATCTGACATGTGATCCTGTCTTCATCTGCTTGCCGTCACGTAACATATGGTGTGAGGTGCGGAGTACATCTCCACCCTTGTCCTCGAGCTTCGGCGTCCTGCGTGTACCGGGATCGTCGGTCGTGTGTTCCTGTCCGCACCGCCCGGCTGTGCCCCGGTCCACCAGACCAGAACCGACCACGCTGTTATCCCCAGTACTGTCCCCGCCCCGACCAGAATACGCGACGACATGACGAGGCGCCGCAACTCGAACCTGTGACCCCACCGACGTCGACCCTAGAAGCCGCCAACATGTTCGAACACAGCCCCTGCCCATGCCGATCGGTGTGTTCATGGACCTCGGCCGTCGGCTCAATGCGGCCTAGCTAAGGCCCGGAGGTTTCCTGGACCAGAGCTCATCTGATCATCATATACTCATCTCTTTCATCTTCACGGCAAGCCCTGCATCTTCGTCTTTTCTGTATTCATCCCTCCTGTCACACCCATCGTCACGTCCTGCGTTTCATCGTCACGGCCGTTCTTCTATTCCCGATCGCTCGGCAGTCCCGGGTGGTGTCACAGATTAGAAGACGACAAAGTGGGTAGTGGCGCGGCACGGAGCGCTCGCGCTAGGCCCACTACACTAAATCATTCCATCGCTATCTGTCATGTGGTCCTGTATTCACCTGCTGGCCGTCACGTAAAAATATTACCTCTCCCCCTATTCTCCCTTCCTGTCCCCTCACCACTTTCATTTCATTTCTCCAATTTTCCTGCTATCCTTTATTTCCGCTGCCCCAGCTCAGGTGCTTGAGATGGCAGATGCCGGGGCTAGCAAAAAAGATTTTCCTTCCTTTTTACTATTATTTTAATAAATACCACTTACTACATCGAGGTTCCACATCCGCGGAAAGGCTGCTGCCTGTCCACGTGATTTAGCCAAGAAGACCCGGCTTTCCTTGACGTCTGTAACGTTAAGTGCGTTCCGCACACTGGTTACAGAGCGCGCCCACTCTGTCACTCTGCCAGGTGGCAGTTAATGATTGATCCCTAGAGTTTGGTCACCCAATGAACGCTGCGGCCTATTACTGCACTCTGCCACAACGTTGTCAGTGACAATATTAGCATGCAGCCCATATCTCCCTCCCAACACCGCCACGTACCTCAAATCGCAATTGAGGCGTCCGCTGACCCAGAGAGCAAGTTATGCGCCCTTCCATTCCTCAAAATCATCGGATTCTAGAACATTGTCTACCCAAGGCTAATGAACACAATACCCCAGGCAGCACAACAGCATTGGGCGAGCACTGCGCGTTCATTGGCAAAAATAAGCATGAACGGCGGTCCTACATTGGCATTTAGGCAAAACGCCACCACTGTGACACATTGGCCCCACTTTCAGGCCAGTTTTGCGTCAATGTTTGGCCGTTCGAGGGGCCATCGTAGGCTTGGCGTTCGTTCCGCGACATGGGTCAGTAAAGGCCTCGGGTTGGCTTTCCAACTTTCGAACACTGGCATCCAGATATCGAACATTGCTATCCAGCTTTCAAACATTAATAGCCAGCTTTCGAACACTGGTATTCTGCTTTCGAAAATTGGCACATGCAACATAACCCACTACTTAATGACTGGAACTATGGATGTATCATTCGACCTAGCAAATATTCATAATGAGAGTGCCTAAGAATTGAGGAAAAAGGCCGACTTATTGCATCCAGTTACAAGGATCAGGCTTCTAGCGCACGCAGAATGGCTCGCGATGCTACCAGTAATCCTGGGAATTAAAGGAAAGGAGGACCCAAGAGCATGTTGGCAGGGGCTGTGAGATAATCATTTATTATCAAGTTTGCTGCGTGCCGGTGATTCATGTTGGACAGCACAGCCCGGCAAGATGCTGTAGCAAGGCTAAGACATCCATAAAGTGCTCAACGGAGCTGTCCTCCTGTGAACTGATCAGCCATATCTCAAGCAATCGTTGCACTCCTCTTGCAAGAGGATTCTTCCACTGCACTCAAATTCCTCGTCCAGCTCGTGCACGATGACCACACAATGCGTCGAGCCTGCAAAGAGAGTCATCATGAACCTAAATATGGCCGTCACAGGACAAAAACAGAAATGATTAAATAACAATGAGTTTTGTGAGCACCATAATTCTTGCACAAAAGGAAATTTATTTCACTTGTACCAATTTGGTGATTTTAGTTTAATGTGCCGTTTCGCACCTCCAGTAAGATATTCAACGTGAAAAAAAAACAAATTAATGTGGTCTTGAAAGGAAATTAATGTATTATTTTGTTTTATTATACCAACTGCGTATCTCCAAATAGAGAGCGTATTTTTTATTAGGGTATAGATGTACAGGTTGTAGCACCTCCACCATGTAGAGTCGAAACAACAGTTTTGAACAAACGGTTTTTTGGATGGGGTTCGAATTAAATACGCTGAATGGAAAAAATTCAGATCACCTTTTTTTTTAAATCCAGCAGTTTATGTTAGTCGCTTCCATTGCATGTAATACAGATTCGAAATTGATTTCAAAACCACACAAAACACCCGTCTGACAGTCCAGAGTAATGCCTTTCTTTAATTGAGAGAGAACTTGGCAAAAAAATTTAACCATAAACTATATATTTTCTATTGCACCTGAAAGTGTGTTACCAAAGTGAAACAGCGCGGAAATAGTACACATATCCTTACCGACTGGTCTGTGGTGGAACACAAAACAGTTCCGATTCCTATCCTCCATAAGCTGTACATGGCAAACGTATTCCTGAATGCATCGAATGTCAGGTCACATAAATTCAAACCTGCTGTTCGACAAAGTAGTGAATGCTTGGTGAGTTCAATGCACCAAAGATGAAAAATAAAGTTGTTGCCATTCGGGCAGATCTACGCTGCGCAAGACGTCGACCCAGATATTTGGCAATGAGAGTACTTACATAGAAGTTGTCCTCGTGCTTTGTCTCGCTCCGTGTTCCTGCCGGAAAAAGTAAAGATACATATAGTCAAAGCGACACTTACTCCCAAAATCACATTCATTTCCAAACGTATCTCAAGATAAAATATTTGTAGTACTTAGAAATAAGATATTGCAGGCCAGAGTAGCGAACCGCGTCGGAGCTCTCATATAGTATCGGTTGTGGGTTTTCGCTTGCGCAGACTACGAACGGAGCCAGCTCGAGTGTGCATGTTCTTCCGTCGCGCAGGTTGTGCGGTTGTGCGCCGCCTTGCCAGACAAGGCAAGACTCGTCCGGTCGAGAATGTGTCGTTGCGATGCATCGCATTGTGA
>JARKHS020017197.1:0-26941 GCA_030143305.2 Amblyomma americanum
ATGCGTACGCGATTTTAGTATCTTTAGTATTTTAGTTCGCAGCTCGCTTACGCTTGCTATGTTTACTTTAAACTCGTGAATGTTTTGCATACCCCATTATACGCATTCTTTCACAACTTATCTCGAACCTGTAATCCGTCCGCAATAACGTGCATTACGAATTATTACATTTTCAAGTCGTGGTCAATCCAGTAGATCTTTGTATAATTTTGTCCATGTGCTGCCATTCAATGCATTGTTCGAATTAAAAATTGCACAAACTATACATAGAATCTTAGAGACTAATCTTCCTCTCCCCATAACTTTTTAAACTCCCATTACGAAATACAAGAGCTGTAACTAATCATAACTTTAACCTTCCCCCATCTCATATTGTGCACGGGAAAAGGCTTATAGAATTTAACGGGGCTTTGATCTGGAATTTTTTGCCAGTACACATCAAGCAAGCCAATAACTTCAGAACTGTTCTAAAGAAATACCTTTTTGAAACCTATCGTAGTGTATAAATCAAATTGTGACACAATATTTTTGCATTGCCTATGATGTGTGCGTCAAGAATAAATTTTGTATTTGCTAATTACATTCCTCCTCTGCTGTGTTAGCATTTGTATCGTATTTCATCACTGGACCCTTTACTAGCCAAAAGCTATGGGTCCAGCAACTGTTTTATATTTTGAAGAAACATAAATAAAATCCTTGAATTGAATTGAAATTGAATTGAATTGAAGTTGTCCAAAGTGTATTTGAGTTTTAAGAAATGAGCAGTTCGCGTAAATATATTTGCAGCACTCTTCAAGCTGCCGTAGAACAATCAAATGCTCGAAATCACGTTTCGGGAAATTGCATTTGCATGTAGGCAATGCATTTCAAATGTGCTTTCATAAATACGAAATTAATTCGTCCAAAGGATACTTCAATTCTAACATATGGGCAGTCCACGTAAACATATTTGCAGCACACTTCAAGATATCGTGGAACAAACTAATGGTCGAAATCTAGGAACTGCGAAAACTTTCCTTTTCTGTCATCCTTTCATTTGTGGTGACTTCTACAATGAAGGCAATCGCCACTTATTTAAATTACGTGTGGAGAGGGTGATAGCATTATACCGGCAAAGGCTCCATACGCACCTCCGGGCTCGAACATGCCAGCGAAAAGGACCCCGTCTGGCAAGGCCGACGGGCTCCCATAGAGACCCATGTATATGTTAGTTGACAGTTCGACTCCTGACTGATGCTGACACAATTTACGACTACAGTTCGCTTCTAGACAGCCTCCTAATCCGAACGCATCCACTCCGGCACTTTTTCGACAATTTGAGGGCCCCCAGCCTTTGCGCAATAAAAAACGCGTCACCGGTAAAGATGTGTTGTCTCTAGAGGACAAGCCAAGTGTTACGGTTGTCGGAGGAGTTTCTGTCGGCATTAGTGTGTGGCGACATCTTTGCCATCCCGTCACGTGACCTTGCACTGTCGTAGACTTCATGATGCTTACAGCCGGTTCAGTAATTAATTGTACTGTTGAAAACATTGATCCCTCCCATCCTTTTTAACCGACTAGTTCGAATTTTTTTAGACCGAGCGAATATAACTTTAGTGTGTTAATAGTGTACTTTAGTGTATTTTTAATGTAATGTATTTATGTATATTTTAGTATATTTTTAATGTATATTAAATATACTAAGCGGGCAGAAAATGTATTTTTGATGCATTCGTAAGAATGTTCAAAATGTTGCTCCCGACATACTTAAAAACATTCGTGTTGCAATTTAAGCATAGGGACAAAAATGCAAAATTAATATGAAATTAATACAACGTGCCCGAAATGCATTTTAGCACCACCTTTTTTGGCTACAGGAGCTATAGGCATGGATTAACCGCACTGCTGACATCGAAAAACCGTCTGCCTCTTCGCAAACCTGCCTGCAAGTGATGTGAAGCCTCTGGACTCAGGTTAATGGATGTCACAGATAAGCTGAGTTCTACAGCGACATCAAGTAACATCAGAGACCTACATAGTGTACCAACAGAAACTGGGAATTGAGAAGGGAGGTGACTGGGTGGTGCAGTTAATATATTCATTGAGACCCATGGGAAGGGCTAGCGGGTAGTGATTGTTGTCTTCCTTTGTAAGCGGAGACCTCAGTGCAAGACCCAATAACTAGAGCGATTCGAAGCGCCCGGTTGATCAGCAGTGGCTGGTAGCTGAAACCGCGCAGAGCAGCCTCCCAGGAGTTGAAAGAAGGATGTGACACGGGTTCTTACACGGGTCTTGGCCCTCCCGGAGGGCGTGATAAAGGTTGTGGTTTGAATTTTCGCATGGAAGATAATATTCAGGGTATTGGTGGTGAGGAAGAAAAGTAATTGTTATAAAGGTTAGGGCAAATTAAGTGGTTTGCGGTGTCGTAGTAATCTTCTTCGAGGAGTATTGGCTGTTCCTGAACTCGAATGGTGACACGGCCTTCTCAATAAGTGATCATTGCGCAGTGCCGTTACGGTGACTAAAAAAACATTGAGGGGGCACTGAAGCTCATCTCTAAGGGCATCAGGTGCCAGCGTTGATGCTTCCCTTCAGCGGCCTGCTGTCCTCTCTTTGCATGTGACTTCGCAGGCATAGACACAGTTCTTTTCGACGCAGGTTTTGCACTCGAAGACTTAACACAGTTCACGCGCCATCTGTTGGAGCAGCGGCGTGCATCAGATAGGGGGGCTTTCTGGTGGCTGCTGTATGCCGGCTCAATTATGCCACGTGAAGCAAAGAGGATATTAAACTCCAACATGGTCTTTTGTTACTCGCTTAATTAATCATTACATAATTGAAACCTCTCTAACTCTACATGCATTAATCAGCAGTCGTAAGATGCTGCTTCGCGTAAAAGTAAAAGACCCTATGATGTGCATATATATATATATATATATATATATATATATATATATATATATATATATATATATATATATATATATATATATATATATATATATATATATATATATATTAGCAGACAAGGTAAAGGAAATGAGGGGCCCGTTTGACAAACTTATTAAGTGAGCCTACAGTCACCGAAACCAATGTGCATAGGGGAATCTTCATTTTTTTTAATGTGTTGTGCTTATCATTGAGGTAATATTACTTGCATTAATCTATCGCTTATAGAAAATTACTTATAAAGCAGCACAAAAAACAACCATGCCGCCGGTGGGATCCGCATCCACGACCTCCGAATATCGCGTCCGGTGCTCTACCAACCGAGCTACGGCGACGGCTGTCCAATCTGCTGTTCTCGTGGGAATTTATGTTTACTGGGTGTAAGCGAACTTTGAGAGTGTTCACCAGCGCCACCCTCGCCCATCGCGGCGGACGTAGCACGTCCTGTAATACCGTGTGTGCCCATGTGCCCATGCTGCACAGGCGTGTCTGCCTGAAGCTTGGGGAGCCCGTTTCACTCGGTAGTCAAGGAAGGCCGGTTGACATCCCGACTAAAATGCATTTTTGTTAAGAGGAAATCATTTACTTCATAAAACTACATCATTGAGACGTGTGGCGACCTTTAATTTGCATTACATGTCATGTTTTATTAGCTTTCATTCCACAGATCCACTTGTGACGCCACGTTACGCGTGATGTTGCGTGTCACTTGAGGTCCACTGTACAACGCAGACGGGACGACGCCACTTATTTCTCTGAACGGGTGCACTAAAGCTATCACATTAAAAGAGACTTTTAAAGCCGTTTCGCAATTGCTTACTTATTCCATTCACCCCACACCCAGAGAGTTAAGAATGAATAAACCCCAGTCTATCATTCTCAGCGTCGTGGGTCTGGCGGATAGATCGGTACCAACGGGAGGACCGCAAATGCCACAGGCTGAATCCGTTCCTGCCTGTCATAGATCCGTCGCGCGTACTGCTTGTGAACGTGTTCTGCTTTTTGCATTCAGTTCTTTGAAACATGACAGTGCTGAGGTGGAGCTGGCGCCCGTATTGCTTTGGAAGCTAGGCGAAAACCGAATGTCGTTAACAGCATTCTCCTTTGCGCCTACTGCGGATATTTTTCTTTAGTTTCATTTTGAAAAACCAGATGGAATACGCTGCCATCGACTTTCACGAGACTTGTGTCTACTTCCTTATCGTGCTTAGTAGGTGTGTCACCCTATCGGAAAAATACACTCTACTGGGCATGCTGGTACCCGGCACCCGACATGATGTTGGATTATGGTGATGGGCAATGTTGGGTGCCCACCATATGCTGGGTGTTGGGTATCATGGTGGGTGCCCAGCATAGTGCTGGGTACTGCTGGGAGCCGGGTAATGCACTGTTGACTGCCCAGCATAGTGGCGGGTGCTCGTGTGTGCCGGGTAACATGTCGGGCAATGTTGGGTGACCAGCATAGTACCAGGTACTGGTAGGTGCAAGGCATTATGGTGCTCATTGCTGAGTGCCTAGCATAGTACAATGTAGAATGCCGTGCATTGCTCAGGTGCAGCTATTATGGCAGGCATAAACAGAATATTGAGTGATGGCCATAACCGAGCAAGCTGGGTAGCAGCACGACTGGCATACGCATGGTACTACTGCTGTATACTGTGGCTCGGCATGCTCAACGCCAGAAATTTGATGAAACAGCATGTGGAATGGGACTCAATAAAATATTACAGATACCGGATATAATTATAATGAGAGACGCTGTCTAAACTCTATATGATGCATTAAACTAAGATTAAGGAGCACATTCACTGCATGATAAACCATAAACTGATGCACTGCAACCTGCAGAGCATAAATTATGGTGATGTAAAAGGAAAAATATGGCTGTCTCCTTGGCCTGTTTGCAAACAGAGAAAAACAACCTGCTACCATCAAAGGTTTATTTGTCTGCAGAGCTTGTACGGCACAGCCACTGGCTTACATAGATCTGCTCAACAATACTTGTGCACTCACGCACAGCAACGCTCCTGGGACAGCATGGTGTGGAAAGGTCATCAATGTCTTGCCCAAGTCTGTAAAAAGGAATGAGGATGATCACCTACAAGAATGGCAGCAGTACAGAAGTATTCTTGCCACGTTATGAGTCCTTCGGGCTGCAATTCAGTAAACTACCACAAGAACTCATTCCCTCATATAGCCTCCGCAGTTAAGATGGGCAAGTACTATTGAAGGACGCACTGAGGACTCCATATGATTTTTGTTTCATGCAAAAACTGAGTCACGGACTCTGTGGCACTTTCTGTCTATGTTAATCACATTTATTGCAGCCAACCCAATTTAAAAATGGGACATTTTTTCCCATTACTCAGTTTCCAGTTTCCATTTGTGACGTAAAGACCAAAAAAGACTCCTTGATGACTGTTTTGAAGTGAATGGCTGTGCACCGTACCTTCAAGCTTATGCTCACAATAACTGCCATGAGAGCACCAGTTTGCTTGTGAAAACGACCACTGGTAGTGGTACCTGCATTTTATTAGACACTGGCTTCAAAACCTCTTTTCAGTGAAAGTAGGTTCCTTCAAATTAGAACGCAGGAATTTATCAATACAGACCATCATCATCAGCCTGACTACGCCCACTGCTAGGCAAAGGCCTTCCCCATGTCTCTCCAATTAACCCAGTCCTTTGTAAGCTGCACCCACCGTATGCCTGCAAACTTCTTAATTTCATCCCTCCACCTAACTTTCGGCCGCCCCCTGCTACACTTGCCTTCTCTTCGAATCCGCTCCGTTGCCCTACCAACATTTATTGATTTGTTTATGTTACCCCTAAATGCCCTCTACTGGAGCAGCTGAGATACCTTTTAATATTACATTAAACAGAAGGAAGATTAATAAACAAAATTAGCATAGCCAAAGGCAAGCAGGCCGCTACTCATAGCTATTTGTACCTAGCACAAAAATAAGGATACTCTTTTCGTCCAACCATTCGTACTTCATCAAAATACAAAAATATGATTTCAAGTCAGTTTTCAAATGGAACACTTGTCGCAAGAAAAATTTCCCTGCAAAGAGGTAGATATTCAAACAATAAACCTGAAAGCAAACTGAAAATACTTGGTTACCTTTAAAATCCTTCAGACCCGAGAAAAGAATCCTTTGGCTGCAGCGCACATTTAAGTCTGACTAAGCGTAACTCCAGTACTGTACACAGAATATAAAAAATCTGGTCAGGAAATCATTTATTTCTGCTTTAATTACTATGTAAGTATTCTACTTACGCACTATAAAAGCATTCAACCATTAGCTCCTTAGCTTGAGCAAAGGTATACACCAGTTAAGACGGCGAAATTAACTAGTTGGTAAGAATTCATACTCAAGTAAAACAGCGCAAAAAACACTAACACCGAGAAAACGCAAACCCAGTCCTGACTCGCAGTTTAATACACAACAGAAATTTATTTACAACCTCAAGATATGCAGTGCGGGAAGGTGCGCAATCCAAAAAGGCCGCAACAGGACACATGTTCGCCGTCACTGCTGCGCTAAAAATGCAGATTCCTTATATTAGTGAATGAAGAGACTGCTGATGAAATCACCTCCATTTCCCCTGATATGAAAGCCTTCTGACACTTCCCACATTAACTGATCCCAGTGAAAGAATATGAAAGAATAAAAATCTGATCCCAGTGAAGGAATATGAAAGAATAAAAATCTTAAACCTTATGCAACAATTTTTCTTTCATCCTTTCAACTGCGCCGTTCACACGAGGCACAGTGCGCTGAAAGATGTGAACCTGTCAGCGTAACTACATAAAAAATTCTCTTCCTGCTGCCCGCTGACACCACGGTGTCCGACTGATATAATATTGACCACAAAATATTAGCACCTATGGCTCCAACAATGACAGGTAGCCTGTCTTGTGCCTGACACCAAAATCAAGCGGTATGCAATCTTCCTTGGTGCGAGAAACCGCACATACTTTTACCTCTAACTCACATTGCCAAGGCAATGAGATAGCTTATTATGGTAGTATGACAGCAACCATGTTCCCTACCAGCCTATCCTGAGCTGGTGTCTTCACTTGGCCTTGTATCAAACCTGCACACACATATACAACCAGATCTTGTGAATAGCTGGTTATTGCTAATTTTTTAGACTGAATGGCAATAGCATATGATGGTGGCAAAATCTACTGAGCATTTACCTGAAGTACGAGATATCACTCTTCATCAACTTCGAATATGTCAACAAGAAACTCAGGATAGGCGCTTTTGTCCTTAGATAGTAAGCCTAGCAAACATGCCATGCTTTCCCCTCCATAAGAGCATCAATGAACTGCAGTCTCTTCGTCTGGCACTTTAACCCTGAAGTCCAATCCCATGCTTTCCTTTTTGAAGGCCTTACAAACATGAAGTAGTTGTAACTAAACACTTCTCAGGCAAAGCCTTGCAAACTGCGCTAAATGTTTTGGTCCACACACACAAAGAAAATACTACTCAGAATAAAAGCCACACCTGAGCCTGCCCAAACTTCTTTCTTCCACACATAAAGGCCCTTCTGTTCCCTCACAAACATAGAATCAAGGTGAAATTACAAAACCTTGGAGACTGCACCAACAAAAATACCACAGTTGTGGGCAGAAGAGCTTTTGCACGAAGAAAAAGAAAGAAATGAGCTTGCATACATTCAAGAGTGGTTCCTATCGTGAGAGATATTTCTCTTGCTTGTGTAGACCAAAACACTGAGCGCAGTATTAAAGGCTTCCCCTTGCAGGTGTTTAGGTATTACTTCGTGTTTGGAAGTTCTGCCAGCCAGCCTAGAGCCATAGTTGCAATGCTGCGGGTTTTCAATGTGCAAGGCTGGGGATTAGATTTCAGTGCTGAAGCACCACATGAAGGGATTCAGTAGTTCCTTGATGTATGGCATTTGTCAAAAATTACAGCCTAAGGAGTTTGCTTCCAAGCTGCATAACAAAGCCCTTGTAGCAACCTGGGAAGCCCTAGATTTCAAGGGTGTGAGGATGAGAGCTCCTCTTACCTTCATGAGGTTTAGAAACCTGGTGATAGGTAATGAGACACACACCATGGCCGAGAAGCAGACTTCTTGGGCTCAAAATTTTTGAGAAAGGACGCATGTATGCAGGTGAGACCAAAACACATTTGCTGGGTGTATCACCCGCGGTCAAACAAAAAGCAAACTTGCTTTGAGCTTCACGGCAGCGTATTCAAAGGAGGTAAAGAGCGGTATTGTAGTCTTATGTTTCAAGTCAGTGCCCATGAGGCCTTGCCACTGTCAGACTGCCTCTAGCTTTGGCCTTCAGCATTTTTGGTCTCTATGATGAAGCCGGCAAGCTCACCTGTTACCGCGTTGTGCCACGTGTGGACAGCAGAGGGAAAAGGATGAAAGTAAAAAAACAGCGTAAGCCTTTGTTCCATAGTGCTGAGATTTTTAATCTGTCATCTGGACCAGTAACGTGGGAAATGTGGACAATGTTTCATATAAGCAGAGGTGAAGATGACTGCATCAGCTTTGCCTCTGTGTACTTGTGTGATAAAGGAATCTGCATGTCTGACCTGGTAATGTTAGTGGACACATGTACAGTTGTGGCCTTTTGGTTTGCGTGCGGGTTTTTCCACAGCCTGTTTTTTGGCACAATGATTTCTACAAAAAAGCACAATTCTGAAACGTTGTAGGGAGCAGAATATATGAACTTAACATCATATTTTGCCACCACGTATTCTTGAATCTTGCCAATACTCTCCTAAGGGGCAGGAACATGGAGGGTAACGAAAAGTGTTCAGCTTAAGTTTAGGACAATGCAGTGAGCTATGGAAAGAAAAACGATAGGTGTAACATTTAAGAGACCTGAAGCAGGCAGAACGGTGAGGGAACAAATGCGGGTTATTGACATGCTACTGAAATCAAGAGGAAGAAATGGGCTTGGGCAGGGCATGTAATGTGAAATCAAGATAACTGCTGTTCCTTCATGTTAACAGAGTGGCGTCCAAGAGAAGGCAAGCATAGCAGGGGGTTCCAGAAAGTTAGGTGGGCAGATGAAGTTTTCTGGGATACGGTGGCAACAGCTGTCAAAGGAAATATATGGGAGAGGCCTTTACCCTGCTGTGGGCATAGTCAGGCTGATGGCAATGATTCAAGTTAGAGAGAATTTGCATAATTATGGTTGTAGTATACACTTTGATCCAGTTCTCTGTTCAGTTTTTCTCACACTGTTGGTCACACTGTAAAACTGCTTTTACACTGTTTCTACCACTGCTTGCAAAAGAGGCAAAGGGAAGAATCCTGTTTACTGTCTCGACTTGTATTTTACTCAGCTCTGCCTTTAGAGGGTATGAGCTTACGACACGGTCATTTAACCAGATAACTGCGAAAAATAAATCGCCATGACTTCTTTCAATATTCTAGAAATATGAGCTCAAAATATGGTCCTGTTTAAAGGAGCACTAAAGAGGATTCTGAGCTCACCTTTTTATGATGGGAACTCGATCTACACACTGGAAGCTTTCTTAGAAACTTTGAATAGTCAAGTGGAGCTGATTTTCATATTACATCAGATGAAACGTCCCGTTTCCCACCTTTTTTGTTTCTTTAATTGACCAAGAGTAGGAGTCAACCAATTTGAGGAGTGCCTTACAGTCAGTCACATGGTGGCTTGCCACTTGCCATCGGCGGTGTGATACGTAGTAATACGGGGAATGATTTGTGAAAACAGTTCACGGAGATTTTTATTTCTGTGGGCCTAATTGGCAGCTATGCTGTCTGCAACTAAAACTATTCGTAGAAACCTGAAAGCAAAGCATAAGCAAGAGCTGCCACGTGACTGGCTGAAGGCACTCCCCGCGCTAGTTGACTCCTCCTACCCTCAGAGGTCAGTTAAAAAAAATGGTGGGAGCTAGGACGTCTAATCCAATTTAACAGAGAAATTGGCTGCACAAGACAAAAATTCGAAGTTTCCAAGAATGCTCGGAGCATGTAGATAGAGTTTTCACGGCAAAAATACCAGCTCAGAATCCTCTTTACTACACCTTTAAAGAACTGCGTTGCATCTAAACATTTCACACTTTCCTTGCGGCACTTCCAAAGCGCAGTGAACGTGAATAAATACTGAGACTTCAGGAACAATCAAGGAAAGTTGGCATCATTTAACAAACCATTAAACCAGTAAAAGGTCATTTACATATCTCACCATTGTTAAATTCTGGACATCACATAAGGCAATTGCTAGCTGTTTTGTGAATGTTGCTATAGTCGGATACATATCAAGAGAGAAGCAGCAGATACCATTCAAAGGAGGTGCTCCAGCCGATGACGTCGAACGATTTTCCTTATGCCATGGTTAATTTGCTTTCGTCTGGCTCCCCCTACGACGCCACCCTAGCAGGTCAAAGGGGATTAACCACATTTTGAGAATAAGTCCTCGCCATTGGCTGGGTGCAATCATTTGAGGGGCATTTGCTGCTTTGTTTTGAATTTTACCCAACTATATAATAATTTCACGAAAGTTGTTACACCCGACCAAAAATCAAAACATCAACCTTGCACAACCACAGGCTTTGAAATCTCATCATTTTTTCACATTCACTATGCACCACTTTGGAAATTCCACAAGACGAGTGTCTCAGGGGTTTAGATTCAAGCTAGTCACTTGAATGCGACGTGTTACACTGATACGCCTAGAATAGCGACAGAAAGAGCGCATATTTATTTTTCGCATCCTTAACCTGTTGCACGGGTAAAGAACCTTCCTCCTGTAATTCTGCCGTCGTCAGCACCTAACAACTTCAGACAGAGCCGAGTAACATACAAGTCGAGAGCCTTCAAAAAGCAGGCTTCCCTTACCGCCTTTGCAGGCAGTGGCAAAAACAGAGCTGAAGCAGTGGTAGAAAGTTCCCAACAATGTGAAATAGGCTGAACACATAACTAGATTAAGTATGTGGCACTACCAAAAATAGTACACAACATTTCTCTTAGCCTCCAAAAAAGTGGTGGCAAAATATGTCGAGCTAGTGTTTTCTTCAGCACCCCCTCCACCCATATACTTATTAAAGGTCAAAATAAATGTTTTTAATTCTGTCATTCCCCTTGCATTTTAGTTAAGTTTGTGATTACTTAAGGTGGAGATGCACATTTATGTCATTGCTTGCCAATTGACAGACGTAAGTGTTCAACCATCTTCAAATTCCTTAAAACCATCACAGTTTATTACATTACTAAGGCAAATTTTATCCCAGCTTGTTTTTTACGAAAAAATTTCTATGCCAAAGCCGCCGTCTCAAGTTTCGAAACTCGTGTAACAATAAATAAATAATAAACTCAAAACAGGTACAAAACTGCGATTTTTCAATTTTTGATGTAATTTTATGTTCTCACAGTAATCATTACAACTACTTTCTAAGTTGCCTGCCAGACAAAGAAGCCAAAAAAATGTTTCAGCGATTAGAAACCGTAAGCACTAAGAAATAAGATTTCTTAATTTAAGTAAAGTAGCTTTTTGTGCCATATTAAGGTGTGAATTCATTGTGAGGTGATACTAGTAAAAATATGAAAGGTAGTAAGCTGCACATTACCATTGAATACAATTTATTCTGGAGAGTGATTGAAGTCATTTTTGTATTAGGCGAGAAAACAGTGTTGAAAGCTGAGCACCGATGCCAAACCTCAACGTTGCTCAGTGCCTGCTCTTTACTGCAGTGCTCACTAAAGCCGGTTGCAAATCATATATAAGCAGTGCGGCAAGGTGCTCCAAATGGATGTTCCCATGTTTGTGGGTTGAAAGGCCTGGTGGCATGTTCATCCATGTTTGAACACTTGAAACAATTGGGTCACTGATTACGATGTAATTCTAGCATGCACAGTTGAAGTACCACTGGCTGTTGGCTATGCTCGCCATGTTGCCTTCTTCGCATTTCGACGCTAATGGCCCCATATGACGATATAGCGTTCCTCCAGAAAGCTCACGAGTACGCCACTCGCTATTACGGCTCAAATCTACAATGGACGTTACCACGTGTTTCTTGCTTTTCTTACACGTATATCTATAAGTGTTGTTTTCTGGTTAAAATGACGTAAGTACTTTCATGTGATCCTACCTTACCAGTCTAGCCTGACTTAGTATTTCCCTTTAGTGCCCCTTAAAGATGGGGCCACAGCCAAATTTTTTTTTTTGCAAAAACAAGCTGGAATAATGATTCTTCTATTAATAGAATAAACTATATGCATTTTTTAAAGGAAATCGAAGATGCTCGAACAAAATCTGGGTCAGATGGCTTGGAATGACCCAATTTCAAGTTTATAAACTAAAATACGCCATCACAAAGTTATTCAGTCTTGTCACATGTCAGCTGCACAAAAAACATGCACTGACGTCTCATCAACTGGTGTCTGCTGAAATTGCTATTTTTGTGTTGTGTACCCAGATATCTCATCCAATCCACTAGATACATCATGATACTTATGTGAGCACACTTATCAGTTGTGTTATAGGCAGCACCTTTCCCACAGAATGATGTATGAAGTCTTCAGCATACTTTTCTGTGAATACATCACAGTGAACGGATAAGGAAAGGCAGCTGCTCTACAACACAAGAATGCATAATCATGCACCACAGGTCTTTTCTCCTCCAACTGCACCAATAACCCAAAGTGTCATTAAAAACTTTAGGTGCTCTTTGAATGACACGAGAAAGTTTTACTGGCTGAAATGAAACAGTTATGGTATTAGTGTGGCCACACCTGGATGTGCAGGTAAAGCAGTCAGACCCCATGACACAGCACAGCTGTGCAACAAGCAGGCAGTGATATTCTTGCTCTCTGCAGTAAAAAATGAGATAAGAACATCATCATAACAATCAGAAGCATTAAAAGCAAATAAAAAAATATAGACACTATACCACATGCAAAATGGTTTTTGGGCGGTTGGTTCAGCATTTTCAAAAACAGCGCTCGAAGAGACAGACAGAAGGATGAGAAGCACTACACACATTGCACTGAATTAACAGAAGAATTTTATTCATTAAGCATTACAATATACACAGTGCAGAAAAAAGAGCCTACAATCAGTCCCGTCACATGCTCCATCATTATTCTCATCTTTCCCCTTCCAGAAATAGCCTTTGTTTCACTAGAAGCGATAGCAATGCACTGCTCACGCATGTGTCTTTATAATCAAAGATTATATGCAATACAGTGATAGTTGACTGAAACCGAAATGAAAGAGCAGAGGAAATTATTGAGCGTAAAACAATGTTTGATTATAAAGACACATGCATAAGTAGCACCTCCCTATCACTACTAGCAGAAGAGGCATTTTTGGAAGAGGGAAGATGAGGGTAACGATGCAACGTGACAGGACTGATTGTTGACTGTTTTATCTGCATTGAACATCTAGAAATGCTTCATGAATAAAATTTAGTTGCCAGTTCTACATAGCGTGTGCGTCATCATCATTCTGTCCACATCTTCCAGCATTGCTCAGAATAATATATACCATAGCTGAAGTACATCCAGCACACGAGGTTTTCCTCTTGGGTTGGCCCATACAAAAACTGCAGCTTTTTTTTGCTTTTCATCACAACATTCAACACACTGACCGCTCTCGCTACGCCAGGTAGCCTGCAGACTGTCTTTAACCTTTTATAAGGTACAAGCTACACGCATGTCTCCCCATGGCCGGTCTAGAGGGGAACGTGTTCTCTATTTCTTACGGCCTGTGCAAAGGGGTCTGTTTCTGCCTCTTGGCACATCGCGGTGGGGTCGTCACTGCCCCACCGCTGCATCCGCCATTCACGCGGGAGGAGAAGGTGCGTTCACTCCCAGTTTGGTCCACGTCATTGGTAACCATCAGGCCCGTATGGTTCATCCTTTGCACTGTATGCAAATACTGTGAATCAGACCCCTTTCCTTTGTTTTGCCATGTGAGAAATCTGAAACGAATTAATGTTTGTGCATGCTTGCCTTCAGTCCGACTGTGCATGATAGCATGTATTCTTCAAGCACAAATGTCAACCGCTCTACACTTTACATTTCACAAAAAGTCAAGACTCTCAGCCTTTGTAGTTCATCTTCTGGCAGGTCTGCATCAGTGTGCAGAATGAAGTGCCATGTGGAGCATTAACATGGCAATTTTCAAAGTGTAAAGAATTCTGCAGCATTAATATAGCTCCTGAAATTTCAAGCACAGCAGCTTTAGGTTTGCAAAACAGTGGCATTAGCAAGAATTCATGCCGCACCCAAGCAAAGTGCATCATGTAATTCGTGAATGGAATGGGCACTGAAAAACCCCAACACTGGCCACAGGAGCGCGGTGCGATGACAGCACGTTGCACACACGTAACATCCAAGAGGCATAGATCTGCTCCTCTTGGAAAGGCATTTTGATGTTTGCCGGTGTCTCACGACCTTACATTTCCCCAGATGGCAATGCATAAATTATTTGTTGAAAATAACTGCCAGCACGAGCTAACAGCCAGCAAGTCAAAGTTCGGAACTGCGCTTTGAATAAAATCGGCCTTCGCTAGCAAACAGACTTATCTCAGAGGCAATGACAACCAGTGTGACACATTGTATTCTCCTGCATTTGTACAGCCTCTTCATCCCTTTTGATAAACCTCCCAAGAACATGAACTTTCCTCATATCATTAAGGAAACGAAGATACACCAAAAAAGATTATTCTTCTCAACCTAGCGTAGGTAAATTAAAGCACACTGCAATGCTTTATACTATTTTGCTTAGCTTAAGATGTAAGGAGCTGAAAATTAGGGTTTGTGATGCTGACATGTTAATAAGTTCCTGAATTTAAAAAAAAATAGAGGGCAGTGAACATTCAGTCGCACGCACGGCTGACCATAATCTCAGCGCTTCTTTTACAAAAATGTTTAAATGAAATATTTTATTGGTAGCTTCTTCAGGGTATGCTGCAAGTTAAATGTATACGTCGACAGCAAAATAGGGCGCTCTTTATTATTGCTTAAACAATTCATCGGACATAATTTCTGAAATTGCAATGCTCAGTACGCGTCACTATCTGTGCCAGCACACACAACTTGTACTGTTGCTTTCTGGTGACGTTAGGCAGACAAGAATGCCTACAAGCAAACTTACACTTAACCCGAAATCTGCTCATTGGGAAAACTCATGTCCTCAAACATCTAGCAGTTTGGCGGCAGCAATAACACTAACATTACAGTTTTTCCTGATACTTGCTAACACATTAGTCATTAGTATTGCTTCGTGGTATCGATAAAGGTCTCTCGTTTAAGGAAGTTGTGAGGTATATAGGGGGTAAAATAATTCAGGACACGGGAAAAGTGATATCAGCGTAATGAAGTATTATATACATTGCCCCGCAATATTTATTTGAGTCAAATGTTAGTGTATGTGAGTCTGACCATGCTCTACAAGTATCGTCTCAAGCCAGCAGCCAATAATGGCGGTACAGGATTTACCTCTCGCACGTTGCGGACACTTTTGCCCCCGATGGTACATTTTCATGAGGTGAGCTTCAAAACTCACTATCTGAGTTTTCCTTTTCTTCCCCTTAGCATTAAGCATCATTTAATCATGGACCATGAGACGTGCAAGAAAATCATCAGAGTACTTCCTTCTGGATGAGGAATGAGTGATTCCTGCTTTTAAATACTTTCCCCGAGCACATTTTGCGACGAATCTGTGCGCATGTGGGCTGCACTGAAGACGCGCAGGCTCAGCATTCTGTTTTTTTTTTAATTTCGGTGTTGCACTCACCATGAATCAGTGGCCGACAGCACGAACCAGGTGAATGCCACCCACCACCGCAGATACAGGCAGGGAGCAAGTGGTCGGGTCTTCACGCCTCTAGCAACAGCAGACGAAGTAACTTCTGGAGAAAAACTCCCATTGCTTCTGCGGTGATTGTAAAGGCCGCAGGAAAGAGTGAAGTGGTCCCCTTGACACCAGCTTGGCCTGATATGCATACAAATGGTAAAAGTGCATTCAGAATGGTTCTGAAAATCTAATGACATCATTTTCAAGCCGTTTTGACCACACGTTTTGTAGAAGAATGGTGAACACATTTGCACCAATGACTTCGTTTCTTTTAAAAAGACCTCAAATGCGATGCCTATGTTTTATCTACCTATAAGAACACTTGCAATATATTTGAAGATTGCTTCGAGGCAGTTTACTGATGGAAAAGGCTGAAACGGTCAACAATTTTTCCAAATTTATTTTCCCACCAGTGCGGGCCACATCAAACTGAACAACTGTAACCCTTATTGATGTACTTCATGTCTACCCCTCATGTAATAATTCCCTGTAATGGGGCCTTTGAGTATGAATATATAAATAAACAAGTAAATACCCATGCTTGTAAATACACACAGAACACCAGGGGGACCATTACCAAAAGTGAAAAACATTCTGAGTGGTTTGTTTTATTGTTAGGTTGTAATGAGCACGTAAAATATGTTATGTAATGTATCATATTCGTTTGCCGGCACTTGAAGCAAAAGCAACGCGAATCCCCGAATCCTACAAAGGGTTCAACATTTTTCACATACTGTAATGGCTGAAATGCAATTCGTTTAAACCAGCATGATTATCCAATGTGTACTGAAATCCAAAAGCTTATTTAAATGCTGTCCTGAAACAAGCCATAAAATAACACTTTGCCATAATTCACGCGCTCCTTTTCATTCCATACAACTCACAAAGTTTACTTTTACGAGGAGGCAAGACCCGTACTGTAGGCTCCAAAGTGGATGCAGACGAGCCGCATGCGACGAGCCACGATCCACCTGCGAACACTCGTTATTAGAGAGCATAGTGATATAAGAAATGAAGGAATGTGTCACAACATTGATTCCCCTCAGTTATGAATAGAGAAAAAGAGAAAACTAGGATATTTAACGCAATCAGCTCCCCTAAAATTGCAGTCTGTCAACACAAGTACTTCTGTTATCATGACAACTGCCAAAACCTGTTAAAGCACCAAGTAAACCCCAGAAAAATAAAGGCAGCACTCACAAAATGCGAGCATGAGTCAAAGGATTCAGCAGGCATTAATTACGCATTGTAACACGCAACAGACGTGACGCCCTTTATATTCCAATCATGATGAAAATTTACAGGAGGAAAAAGACACAGAAACACAAAAAGCTTGACAAATGAGTGTTCAATTTTTAACAGTAATTAGCAAATGGTAGACATACTTGCGCTGAAGCTTCTCCACATACTAAAAGCCTGTAAAGAGAAGCCCATTCCTGTATATTATGGCATTCCTTTTGTGAAAAGAACCACACAGGAGAACTGAATGGACATGCTCCGAATTATAATGCATCTTTTCAACTAATGATAAGGATTGCAAGCGAATAACTCTCCGAGTTGCACAATCGCAGCATTTGAAAGCTGGCCTGCAAGTACTCTCGTTGCCGCTTACTTTTGCACTAACTGAGATATTTTACATTGTGCTAAATAGGCGCACTAAAGTTTCCGTTCAACGGATTCGCAACAGGCATGCAGCATATATTATAATCGGCGACAGCTTTCTGTGGCTGCGAAGCAGAAAATACGAGCGCGAAACGCCGGCTCTCACAAGCGCGCTGCACGCACGCGCTCACGAACCAACGACGCAAGCTTGTGAGCCGGCGGTGAGAGCTGGTAGCTTCCGCTGCATAGTCACTCCTTCAGAGGCAACTTCACAGAAAGCTGCATCCGAGTCTATAGAGAATATTCTTACCTTGAAAACTCCGTTCGTGACGAAGTCAACGGCACCGAACCATTGGCGCAGACATCGGCACAAGACCTGCTACACAATGAGCACATTCTAGCACATAAGAAGCACATTAACAACGTCCACGCACTGCAATTTCAAATCTGAGACTTCACCGACTTCTTTGCGACGACCTAGAACAAAGGGGACACTGACGGGAAGAAGCTTCGTCGGCTGCCACTGACCCTGTTTGCCACGTACGGCGCGTTTACAGCGGTACGCGAACCTACACTCTTCTGTGGTTACATACGTGCACGAGCCACACTACAATGCAGGATGGTACTGCACAAAACACTGAAAACCCGTCCTCGTTACACCCGCGCAAATAGCGGCGCACCCTGCGCATCTAACTCCCGCGCGACGCGCGCGCCGCTGGCGCGCCGCTGGCGGCGGCGCGCGCGTCCCTGTCACGAAGGCGGGGGCAGTCTGACAGCTCGCGCTGTGTTGCGCGCGCCGTCGCGAAGCAGTTGTGCGCCTCCTTTCCGAGCACAAAATGGCTAATAACAACAGCAGGACACATTGCTGTGTAGTAGGATGCAGTAATACGTATCTGAATTCGCCTGGGACAAGGTTTTATGGATTCCCGACGCGACACTGGGAGACAGAACGGCGTAAACGCTGGATTCGGCTTATTCGTAGCCAAAAGTACGTTTGAGCTCCTTTTCTTGTTCTCATACCATGCTGTAGACATAGGGACTCGTTGCAGTTTTACAGTGCAGGAAAAATCAAGTTTTTTGGCACTGTCTTGATGCACTTTCGTGAACTTATATGACGATAGATAAAAAGCGCCGCAGCATCGTTCCTTGCAAACGTGTAGCGGAGTATCATGTATATTTGTTGTTATTTTGAACTATGCAGCGAAGATGGTACGGATTGGATGCCTTCGAGGAAATCAAAAATATGCAGCAGGCATTTTGTAAGCAAGGCTAAATCGAATGAAGAAGGGCACCCATCCTACGACCCAAGCATCTTTCCATCAGCGTACAAAAAAGCAAGCACAAGTGGTTCGTCCGGGCGTCATGACAGGTATGCTGACAAATGTATCAACTTCGGGTTCATTAATGTGTACTTGTTGTTGTGTTTTCGGGGCTAGATATTTTCTCCAAGAACGCGTAATTGGCCTGAAAAACGACATCAGGCACATGGGTGCATGCAGGTGCGCTTGTAAAACTATCATATGTGTTCGCCACAATCTCGAACGTCTCCATTCCTGTCGTCCTGCTGCACATCTCTTAGACCATTTTAAATGTACTACGCTGCTGTATTTATTCCCCGTTCAGAGCGGCGTCTCACAATACTTTTTTTTTTTGCTCCGCCTGGTCGAGAGCTTAGTTGTTTTAATACATTGTGCTGGCGGCGCTGAGCGAAACATCTGTTCGTTTGACGACTGACCTTGATTTCTTTTCTTTTTGCATTTCCGCTTAGTTTTGTTGCATAATATTTGCAGGCGAAAGGAAAGAGAGAGCAGAAAGCGTGATCAGCAGATCGACGATGATCCTCGCCCACTGAATGCAGTTTCACCTGACGCGAACTCTCCACCGAGTGGCGGTGACGAAACTGCGTCACAAAAGAAGTTTGCCGATGTACGTAGGTTTTCCTTCAAAGCAGCATTGAGCGTTTGCAAAACTGTGAGAGGTAGCTTATTTGCGCAGCGAAAACCACTTCACCATGGCAGCCAAGCCGGTTCCGGGGACAGAAAATAGGGTGCAGTGCTGTAGACACACATAATTCCTGCACATTTCTGCAATTTGTTGCTTTCGCGATAAAGGTAGTTAAGTGCAGCTCTACCAAGCCATTCCTTAGCAGGTACAACTCACTCTCCCCGCGCTGCAATCGCGAAGGAAGGGTGCGCCAAGGCAATTCATGTCAATGCATACACAGCGTACGGCTTGGACAGATGTCTTAGCGCTGCACCCAACTTCTCTTCCTAGGATAGGCAGCGTCTTCATGGTAGAGTTTTTGCTACGCAGGGAAGTTGACTCACGGAATCTTGAAAAGGATCAGTATGCAAGCAATCCGGAAAATGTTAACAGCCGCTGACCTGCTACTTTTTTTGTATTTCGTGCATTGCAGGCATGCACGATGACCGACATGGAGCCCGAATGCCTTTCCGGGGAATTTACGTTCATCTCGACAACATCAAATTGCAACGCAAGTTGCTATGTGCACCACAGGACTTCCACCACCGCTGAACGCGGACCCTCATGTGATTCAGCTCAATTGTGCGACAAAAATGTGGGCCCTGTGCGGAAACAGCCGTACTTTGGAGGTTTTAGGGCACTCCATGGTAATGAGGCTGCGCTGCAATCCTTCACTGCGGTGTCATTTCAGCTTTTTTCGTTGCTCCTAAGTGTTCTTCCGCCAGGAACGCAAAGGTTAAGGGAGCTTTCCGTTGAGGACAAGCTTCTTTTGTTTTTGATGAAGCTGAAACATGGCTTGCCGTTTTCGTTTCTCGCTTCACTGTTTTGCGTGCACAGCACAACGGCGTCCAGGATATTCAAGTCTGTTCTTGTGAACATAAAAGTAGCAACGAAAGACTGGATCTATCGGCCGTCACGACTAGCAGTGCAGCGCACAATGCCGCCGAGCTTCAAAAGGCACTACGATACGTGCAGGGCTATTATAGATTGTACTGAAATAGAAACCGAAATGCCGCCAGATGTGGAGACACGCAACCTGTGGTTTTCCCACTACAAGGGCAGGTACACCCTGAAGTATTTAATCTGCATCGCACCGAATGGTGCAATAACTTTCGTATCAGAAGGGTACGGCGGAAGGACTTCGGACGCGACCATCACAGTGGACGGCAAGCTGTTATCCCTTCTAGAGCCTGGCGATGTCATTCTAGCGGACAAAGGCTTTCCGGGAATTCGCACTGACGTTGGGGTGCAACAGGCGACACTTGTGATGCCACCATTTGCGACGAGTGCCCAGTTTACGGAGTCAGAAGTCGATGCGACGTATGAGACAGCATCTGTCCGCATTCATGTGGAAAGAGTTAAACAAAGGCTGAAAACGTTCGATATACTTTCCCAAAGAATTCCTCATGAACTGACTGGGTATGTCGATGATATTGTTCATGTGGTCGCTGTGATAACAAACCTAAAGCCAGGAATTTTTGCAAGGAACGAATGCAATGTCTCATAAGACACTCTGTTTATTACACTTCTCGGTATGTACATATTGCACAGCTCTGTTTTTGACTCTTTGGTAAATAAACAAATCATGAAAACACTGAGTATATTTCATGAAAGGATTACTGCACCATTACGTGTTGTAGTATTCTTTCAAGCATATCAGGTACTTTGCGAAGTAAAACTCCCGGAGCACCGGAATTGCTTCGGCGAGGTATTCTTCATCCCGGGAAATTTTAATCGTCAGGGAATCAGCTTCCGTGTAGACGTAAAACCAGCACTGTTGAAGCTCCAGGGCGTACAGGGAGATCTGTATTTGAGCGTAGTAAGTGTGCTTTTTTCGCAGCTCCAGAGCATCGTTCTTTTGCAAATATGGCAAAAGTGGATCTGTTGTCAGCGTCTGACCTCTGCGACTGAAGGGGCACTTTATCTCCAAAAGCACAGCCTCATTCTCGTGCGTCCTGCATTTCAGAACAGAATAATCAAATGCAGCAATGGAAGTTATTGATGTTCTGGCAAAATAGCAAAAAGGTGATATCTTGTACAAAAATTATTATATACTTACAGAAAGATTCCGTCCGGAGAGCACGCTAACCACGACTCCTTGCGTGAAACAACCAGGCCGAACAATGAAACTTCAACGCCGTGTTCATTCTCAAATGCTCGGCGGGCTTTGGGCTCCATCGCGATGCCGTATCGCACGGTTGGCCCTCCGAAGTCTTGCTCGAAAATGAGGGACCTCACACTTCTGTCAATATTTTCTGGCCGACAGCAAAGTACTCTGTAGGCATGAAAAGAAAGCAAATAGCGCACTTCATAAATTTTGCAGGGTTCAATAAATGTAGACATTTCTACACGGAGTTGTATGATACGCTCGGTAAAGAGGAATAATTCGTTCCAATTGTCTGGCTTGAAACAGCAAAAGAAAATTAGACCTTAGAATAAATATTTTGCAGCCAAAACGATATTTCTGCGCCAAGGGCAAGTTTACTCACATTATCACAATTTTGTTTGCTCACAACGAACTGCTATTTCCAACCTTTTACTCTGGTATGCGAAAGTTCTTTTATTTCGTAGTGAGTCCTCCGAATCCCCTTTTTTTGGTGTTTTTTTTTCCACCATTGGTGGCCGGCGGGTTTTAATTGGAATTTAAGGCCCTCGGCGGAGCTCGTTCGGCTCCGCAGCTGCCATTCCAAGGACTGTGCCACTGCGGGGCCCACCCTTCGCGACGGCCAACACGCGCGCGCGGTTTCTGGTCTAACAATGGTCAAACCAGTGCGGAAGGCGTTTGCTTGACTCTTGCATTACCTCCTAGACAGGTTTTTAACTCATGGCACATTCAACAGACGCCGAGGAATGCTAATGGATCTCTGGGAACCCTTCCCTCTTCTTGCACCTGCGATTTCCGGTCATTGACTTCGCAACTCGTCCGAGCTCACACCTGAGGAAGCCCAAGTTTTGCGCAGCAAAGAATCGCTTACCTTTGTTCCAGTTATGCGCGGAATCCTAGCTCGCTTACACTGCGCCTTGTCGTCCAGCGTCTTTTTGGACAGTGAAGGCACGTTTTCAGGGGCAACAGCAACATGTTCCTCATAAATGTTTGCCTCCACATCTGAAAGACTGGGTGATAATTTAGTACAGTAATCACATATCCTAATGTCGAAGAATCAGGGCACTTGTCCTAACTGTGTAGAAATTAAACAAACCTTGCAGTGAAATTCCGCTTTTTTAGCACAAGCTTTCCGCAAGAATCCTGCATGAAGTAGCTGGGGTACTCCTTTTCTGAACAATCCCAGTCAAAAAGTTTTACGTTGCCGGCAAGAGTTTCAGTGCGCACAGGCGCTTCACCACAGCTTTCATACTCTTCTGCTTGTAAAAGCTCGTTTATTGGACATTTGATATCCCCAAATTATTGACGCACGTGTTGCAGCGACAACGACCTAGCAGTTGCTGAAAAAAATGAAAAAAATATGAGCGGCAGATTACACAGCGGGTACATCATTTCAAGGGATAGTTTCAACAGGGAATTTCATATCGAAAACCGAAGGTGCTGCAAACGAGAATGTTATCAAGTCAGGTTTGCGCCGTTCGCTCAAAAACTGGAGTTTTCTAGTTACCTTCAATGTTATGCCGCTTGGCCGTCTTCGAAAGTTTAGGGTAAACCTTCTTAAATGTAGGAACACCCCAGGCTTGCCGTTGGCTCGTTTTAGAGAGCGTTTCACATTGCTCCAAATACATGGCAACGGCAGCAGCGTGTTTGCATTTGCCTGCGACGCCTGCCTTGCAACTGCAGCTCGCGGCAACAAGCTGTCTACTGGAAGATTGCTACATATAAAAAAAATCAAGTAAGATCGCAGCGCTAACAGACATTAGATAGAAATATTTCTTACCGTTAATTTGATGGTGTTCGGTGGCGCAGTGATGCTCGTCTGCGCAATGCACCGGGCTGCTACTTCACTCCCGTCGCACGACACCACCTCTTTCACGTTGTGTATGTGTCCTGCTTCAAAAAGCTTCGTGCCTTTCTTGATGTTTGCTCCTCTAAAGAATTTTTCCGCATCGTGAATAGCGCGAAATCCCGCCTCTACAATAAGCGGCACGCCGCTGGCAGACGCCATCCCTTCGAAGTCGCGAGGCGAGCCTTCCTGACAGGGGCGAGGAACTGGCCGCGAGGGGCGCTGAACGCAGAGTCGACGGTGGCGGTGCCTGGCGGGTGCAGGGTGCCTATAGTGACGGAGGTTACGAAGGCCTCTGGCTGGCCTGGCCCCCTGCCGGGCAAAAACGCGATGCTGGGTTTCAGTTTCGGTGTTTTGCGAAACGACTGGTATTTCTTCACGACGGGCACAGGGAAATTTTACACGCAAACTTTTGCAGGTATTCTACCGCTTTGGAGGGAGCAAAATTGCCAGCAGCAACTAATATCGCGAGGAAAAGCTAACGATGCAACGATATTTTTATACTTGGATGGCGGTTCAGAATTAATGCTTGAGGAAACAGTGTCTTGATAGATAAGCAACGCGCATTCACGCGGTACGAATTCTGTCTACTATTTCGTTTGCCCTGCGGCTGTCTCCGTCTTCTCTCTCTCTTTTTTCTGGGGGGAGGGGTCTGCGATGCATCTATTGGGATGTTTAGTGCATTACACAGTTTCTTAGCTGAAGTCCCTATGTTATAAAGACGAGCTTTCGTTCGAAATTATGTTTTCGTAAGCCGCATGTAGAGAGAGTGTAGAAGTCTGCGTCGAAGTGGTAGTATAAAGACCGCAATTCCTCGAATGCAGTCAACTCGCGCGTGCTATGCAGATATCCAGCTCGAGCGCAGCAGGTTCAGATTTGATGGCGTTGCCAATTACACGATCGCTAGCTGCCCTGGCTCGGTGTGTGCCGGCTTACCTGCCAGTCGGAATTTAACACGACACACCACCGCTATGGGTGCCCGCATGCCCAGTATCGTTTGTTCTGTGCCCACCTAACCTCCCAACATTTTCTGCTCCCAGCATCAAATGCGTTCACATGGCCACCATCGTGTCCGACATGCCCAGTTAGCTTCCCAACAAATGTCCGGCATTGCCAGCACGTTCCAGTATGGAAGTCTTTCTTCCCGGCATGCCCGGTATTTTCGCGACCATGTCCATTATGAATGCCAGCATAAATCATGCTGGTTTTTCCGACAGGGCAGCGACAGCTATGTTCTGGTAAAAACACCCACTTAGCTGTCATGCTGAACACGTCACTCTACTCAACTGTAGGCTAAGAAGATATCATGCGTAGCGGTTGGGCCGCATCCGCCGCAACCGATGCTACTAGACCTACGCCGTCATGACAAGGAAGGCTCTGCTGCGCCCGCAGGATTGCTCTCGATGCACGTGGCCCGGTTCTTGGAGATCTACACCAGCGTGCTCGCCGGCTTCTGCCGGCTGTTGCCACCCTGCTCGCTGCTCATGGGCGTCGTTAAGGTTGTGACGCTCGAGTGGGTGCACACCAGCTGCCAGAATCTGGCCGGCTGGCGCAGGGGCAACATAACCGCGCTGGTCGCCTTCTGCCGCGAGGTGTTCGACTACCGCAAGAGCTACGCGGCAGACAGGTTCACTGGCCTCGCTCAGGAACCCATAGACATGTGCTGCCTCAGTGAGTGCTTCGCGCGCAGTGTGCCTCTCACTTATACTCCGGCAATCCTTCCCTGGGGGTCAGTAGGAGTTTAGATTGTGCACTTTATATCGGCACTACAGTCACATCTTGCATACTATTAAACGGTTATCAAAGCTGTGCCTCAGCGTCTCCATGCCACCGCAGCAGTGCGGGATGGTGACAACCATTGTTTTGTAGGGAGGCACCATTTTCGATTCTTAAGTATTGCGTAGATTGCTCTTTATTAAGAAGCTCGTAACTTCTTTCTGAAATTACTTTTATGTTGGGCAGCTAAAGTTTTTTCTTCGTTGCTGCAGGGCTATTTGAAGCCAAAATTTAGATGGGCACTCACACCTATAAGCTGGGAAACTGTGGGAAAGATAAACGTGAAAAATTATGGGGCCGCTTAAGTCCACTTAAAGGGGAAATGTGATAGCGGTGTTTTTTGGATCCGCTGCGCACGGATGAAAGTGTATGGAGACGGCATCTAAAGCACTGCGCGAGAGACTGGCAGTTAACAACGTGGCATGTTCGGCGGCGGCTGTAGCGGAGTGATCTAATGCAGTGTCCAGCGAGGCTGATCTGTTATCGCCGCTGGTAGGGTCCGAATCCTGCTCATGACAATAAAATGCTTTAATTTATTCATTAATCTGTCCATCTTGCACTTTTACGACTGCAGAGATATGTCTGCAGAGGGGGCAGTGCAGCTCCAGTCTCCAGCTCTTTGCGTTATTATTCTAAACCATAGTGTAACTGAGCTAGTCGCCTTTAGTTTATATAGTCAGTCTTAAAGGCTTTCATTTGAGTAACCTAAAATAATCTTGTCCCAATAGAATTCATTCAATGGCTGGCCCCTATTCATGAGCACGATTAGCAGAATTGAGACAGACTGTGCGCAGACCTTTTTAATGCTCTCAAACACTTCTCGTGTATGCATGTTTATAAATCTGCCCATGTCATATAAGCTTTACATGCACTAAACAAATACTACTTAGAACAATACAGATAATAAATATATAAATAAAACTCAATTAATATTCAAGCATATAAGATTGGATGAGGAAATTATTGACAGACTATTCCTGTAGTTGGTAATGCGAGATTTGAGCGCAGCTGTTCACACGCCACCTGCCGTGTAACATGTACTAACATGTACCTGCACATGTAACATGTACCTGTGGCATGTTACGCTGCCAGCCACGCTCTAGGGTCAACCCGCGGCAGCCAGCTTCCGGTTGTCCACTCCTCCAGTCTCGCCTTGTCAGGTGGCGTTTCGCTCTATTACAACCGGCCAACACGCTACCTGTCCCACTCAGTCGCGCGCCACCTGACAGGTGACGTGTTACGCCGGCAACGCCGACTACAGTGCGGGCACCTACAGCAACGGGCGCCTAGGAGGTGCGATTTAAAATGAACAAGAAACTCGAAGCCTTGACCCCTCCCCCTCCTCCCCCAGTAAAAAGAAAGTTCCGAGGTCCCTGCTGACGCCCCCTGCTACGCTTAGCGACGTCGATTCAAGAGACAGCATACCTATAATACCGGAGACGTACCGCCGTGAAAGCATACCGGTTTGCCGGACGCCTGTTGGACACTCGCAGTGGCGCCGCCTAGCCGAGACTCTACCCATGAGTGCGCAGCCGACGTCGTAAACCTGTATACGCCTACCTTAGTACTTCTTCGGTGTAATAAAGGCATCTGTTGTCGCTGCTTCCCAGCTGCTCCGGTGGCGATGGATTTTCAAATCTGGCGGCGCATCCTTGATGGTCACACGAAATCCGTGACGTCATCACAGTCTTGAGCATTCAGCGAAGTTCCATACATCCGGCTAAAGAATTTTGGCTTAATGACCGCTCCACTGCTATCGCATTTAAACAGCTGACGTCCTTATTGTCTTGAACTGGTTAGAAAGGCGTCTCATTGGCCGCCTTGCTAACGATCACGAGTGCGGTAATCAGCTGGTAATCGAGCTGGTGTACTGTGAAAG
>JARKHS020017198.1:0-22887 GCA_030143305.2 Amblyomma americanum
GTCGTCGCACCTTTCTCGACGCCGGAGAGCTTGTGGACCGGCATTCGGCGCTCTGCCTTTTTTTTTTTGAGGATCGTATTGAAAACACCATGTTTCGCCTTCAGCAATAATGCTGTCGACGAATGCAGCATGCTTCTCTGCCTCGGAGAGCAAATCAGCGCTCACTGCTGCCCGCGTGTCCTTCTGGCCTGTATGAGGGAGTGCGGCACAAGTCTGGCATTCAGCTTTCGTTTCCCCAAGTTCTCACGTAAAATTGGGCGGCACGTTGTCTTACTAATGTTGAGAGCATCTGATAGTATGCGGACTGTAATGGTGCGGTCTTGCTGTAGTATTTCCTTGATCCGAGCCGCATTGTTTTCATTCCGTGAGGTTGAAGGGCGCCCCTGCCTTGTGTCGTCTTCCACCGACGTTCTCCCCGAAACGAACCTCTTGTGCAACTCGAAAACTTGCGCCCGCGATAATGTCTCGTTGGCGTAAGCGCCACGAAGGAGCCCATACATCTGTATGGCTGTCTTGCCAAGCTTCATACAGAATTTTTTGTTTACACGCTGTTCGAGGTGGACGTCCGTCTCTCCACATTCATTCACAGTAGAATGCGCAGACGACTAGTGACAACATATTTTCTACATGCGCAGACGACTAGTGACAACATATTTTCTACATTTAGTGCCATCTATCGGCTGCCCCAGCAATTAACATATATAGCTCAGGTTAGTCTAAGAAGAAATAAAAAAAAATTTTTCTAAGAAGAAATTTTAAAATGGCACCACTAAAAGTTAAAGAGCTTCTATATTTCACCTATATTCGGCCAATATTGGAGTATGCTTGTGTTGTTTGGCACCCCCCTACTTTAAATTTAACAGACATGCTTGAGCGTATTCAGAACTTTGCCGCTCGGTTTGTCTCAAGTAATTATGATTTTAACAGCAGTGTTACTAACATTAAACTAACGCTGGGATGGGAGCTGTTACGGAAACGCCGTACCAACTCCCGGTTAGAAATGCTGTACAGAATCTTTCACCGAAAAATAAAAATAGATAAAGAAAATTATTTGCTTCCACCGCATTTCAGGTCAAACAGACTTGACCATGGGTGGAAGATTAGAGAAATTAAATGCAAAACTAACACTTATCAAAACGCATTTTTCCCATCTAGCATTCATGACTGGAATCGCCTGCCCCATGAAATTGTTGAGTGCCGTTCCGAGTCTATGTTCCGCGCGTTACTGTCGGATGTATGAGTGCGCAGTTGGCTTTCTTTTGGCTTTTTTAATCACGCGGTCTTCGTTCTTGTTGGTCCAGCATCATTTGGTCAGTTGGCTTTTTTTTCGTCATGTCTTTTTGTTGTTTCATATTTCATTCATTTTGTACTTGCTGTGTCATGCCTTGTTGTATTGCTTTTTTTTTCTTCCTCTTTTTTTTCTGGCCTATTCTTCTGTTATGTATCCTCATCCCCCCTGCAATAATGCCTTCGGGCGCTGCAGGTATTTCCAATAAATAAATAAATACGCACCAACATTTGTTTTGGGGAATCATGTCTAGAGAAGAAAATAAATCAGTCTCGAAACTTTACGGACAAAGGTTGTACAAGCGCCTCGATCGTCTCAGCGCCGCCGGCGCCAGTGTCTAGTGACTCCGTTCCTCTCCTTGATAACTGTTCCTACTGCTTTGACGACCGGCTACGCGGAACCCCGCAGAGCTGGTGAGAGTCTCTTCGGGACCCGGCTAGCGCCAGGTGCGGCTGCAGCCCCACGGGAAGACCCCGCGCCCCACCGCTGGACAATCTGGTTCCAGGCGGCGAGGCGAGTTCAGCAAACGCGCGCTCCGTCACCTCTCTCCGCAAATGCTCGGGGGTGGCTTTGCCCCAAGAATGCGGCGCGCACGGGAAGACCCGGCCGCCATTCTCAGGGCTTGCAAGCGTTCGCCGCCGTTACCGCCAAAGTCGCGCCCCTGCACCAGCCGGTAAGCCGGCAGCGTTTCTTGCGTAGCCTTCTACTTCAAAGGAGTACTGTGCCTCGTTGATGTTTTGTAGCTATAGCTGGCCCGCTGTGTGTATTATTTGCAAGTGTAATAAATACCATATGAGTGCTCACGCTTTGTCGTCCCTTCCCTTTGTTCCCTCGAGTAGGAACCCCTCCGCGGCTAGCGAGAGAAGACGCTGCAACCGCGAAGTGGAGTGCGGGGCGGAAGGCTGCTCCCGCCATACTTCCACATAATCTGTGACACATAATGTCAGCAGGCACGGTTACTCGCTTAATGTTATACCATACGCCTAGGTGGCGCGCCTCCTGCTTGTGACGTCCTGCACGACGCCCCATTGTCTGTCTCTGCCACCGTGAAACACAGTGTTTCACCGGTGGGATGTACAAAAATGGTTATTTCAAGCCCGCGACACGAAGATGTCATGCTGCGACATAATCAGAGCATTCTGCGTTTTTTTTTTTCATGAATTTGAGCCGATAGTTTGCACGCATTTGTTACCACTGTTAAACGAGAGAGTATTGCTTCGTGTTTGAGCTGCGCGTCTCAAGCTATGTAAAATGAGTTGATGAGTGAATCTTGCGGTCAAGCTTTGAGTTTATGGCTGACGCGTCCCCTGTGCTCTGAGCCAATTTCTTCTAGATGGAAGATGCTGATACAAAATAGATTCACTGCATATTTTACCCCAATCACCGTCCTATAATTAAACTGAACGCCAGGGGCGCCTCCTAATTCACACAGTCTTCCGTCACACATAAATTTTGGTCGGCTGTGAGTAACAAGACTCCCATGAGTAACTAAAAACCGTAATTAAAATGACAGGGAATTACAAAAAAGTCTACCAGGAGCGTAGCCATGAGATAGCAAAGGCGAGATCATACTAAAGGCAAATTTTAATATTATTTATGTTACTCTTTCATAAGCATGTACGAGCCCTATTTATAGAATGAATTGAGTGAAGAAACAACGGACAGTGATCGAAAACGCAGGCCGTCCGTTATGCAGCGCATGTTCAAGATTAAGTCTAAGGCCCACCCGAGCTGTCTTCACTGCATCTGTCTCTGAGACAAGGCTAGTGGAAGCCGGGGGGGGGGTCACGAGCATTTAGTCGCACAAAGTAATGATTAAGGCTGATCCTTCCATGACGACATATACGCGATTAAACCTGCAAGCCTCTGCCTCTCATCTCGTCCCCAGTGTCGGCAGAGTCTATGCGCCGTAAGTGGACTCATTAAATTTGGGACCCCATCAAGTCTCGAAACACGTATAAAAGCCGGTGCGTTCCATTTGGGGGTGAGGTGTGTGTGCACGGCATGTCCTAGCCAGCGCCGCAGGCTGCGTCGGCGCCGTCGCGAGGCCTGCCTCGGGGTGAAATGCGCGTTTCCCACGGTGCCCACCACTGTAGGTGCCTGCAGGGGAGAAAAACTGATTGCGGCGACGTGCTTGACATCTCGAAAGGACGATCGTCGCCGCACCCCGTTATTACAAGGTCCCGTTCCTCGGACCACCACCGGTGAACACATGTAGAGCTTCCCACCTCCTCATCATCCACCGCCACCTCGAACCCGCACCAGCTTATGTGCGCACGTCTTCGGAAATGGCGCCTTGTCTGCTCATCGGCGCTTCCTCCGTCGCTGCTTCTTGTTCGCTTTTTCGTGACGGACCGCGGCAACTATAACGGCCGTAAAAGTTATCCGCGCTTTGGCTTATTATTTGCTATTAGCGCAGGATTTGGCACGCTTGGGTGACCTTTCGCGCGTGATGCATCTTTCCTTTCTTAACCTTTATTTCCTACCTTTCACTTCGTGCGCAAAATGCAGGCCGACTGCAACACGGCGCTAAGTCTTCTGCGTGGAGGCAGTTTTTCGGCGGCAGGCCAATAAAGCAGGTTCTTCTTTTTTGTCCTAACAGATATGTCCCCACGGGATCAGCTGCGTCGCAAGCTTCGGGGAAGCCTTTCTTTAAACGCTGCACGGAAGCTGAGCAGTGCCATCAGCTTACGGCGCCCAGCACGTAAGAGTCGCTTAAGCAAATTACGTGTCATCTAATAATCACGGGCTATTACGTGAAAGCTGGGCTGCTCTGCCGTCTTACCGTGAGAAACTAAGCAATCGCCTCGCTCCCAGGTTTGCACGCCCTTTGTAAAATGCCCAAAGTTCTGAAAAAACTCCCTACTGCATGAACGATGTATGCAGTCAGTGGGCAGGGGAATATATGAGGTGTACAAATGGTTTATCAGAAATTCTGGGTGTAGCATTAAAGCTAATGCATTAGAGTTGTCATTAGATAGCATTAGAGTTGTCCCGCCAATACCCCAGCGATGGCCGATCTCATGAAATTCGCTGATTGGTCGAGAGAGCTCACGTGATCATGTGACGTCATCACAACTTGTCCAGCGGGTTGTGAGCAGCCTAGTTTTTTAACAACCTATAGATAGAGAATCGAAAACAAAAATCAGAAGAAAAAACTTAGAAGGGTTCAACGCTGCTGGGCCAAATGCCGAGCGATAGCTCCGGTGATATGACACAACGCTGGTTTCAGTGTTTCATTATTACTTTGCCCGGCCGGGAGCGTTGGCTCTGGGCGACCGGGCGTTGCATCGAACACAACCAGCGTTCCGTTGAACTCATCAAAGTGCACCGGCTTTTTATGCAGAGTCTAGTTTCATGCCCTGCACATGTGATGCCGGCAGACGCTTTCCCGCCCCTCTCGATCAAGGTGAGTGACGTCACGGAGGGAGTACGCAGCACACCTGGGATGACTCCTTTCCTCCTCTCCGCAACGGGGCGACGGCGACGCGCATCTGCTGGGATGCTGCTGCCGTCATCCTCCTCTCTGCGGCGCGCGTGGCTAAGTGACTACCCTCTCCACTCTTCTCTCCACAGCAGCTAGCACGCGCGGCGTACTTTACTGAAAACACGTGTGGCTGTTTAGAGGTCAAATTGCGGAGCCAGAGGTCGTACGCTGAAACTCACTGGAGGTTGGTCATGATAGGAGTAGAGCTATCGGTCTAAAAAAAAAGTGATATGTGCAAACGTCGGCCTCGTCGCAGCACAGCGGATACCTACTACTCCAGCTAGCAGTCCGAATATGGCGGTTGATGGGCCCACAAGTGCAAAGAAGCTGACGCAAACATACACTGAAGTTTCAGCAGAAACTGCAGCATATGTGAAATCTAATGCTACCACATTCCACGCTTTAGGTGACTTACGCGCCCAAATAGTTTTTTTTGTTATAGCTGTGATTGTTATTTTTAAACACGGGCATAATATAAATGTATTTCAACTGCGACCACGACGGCTGATTGATTGGATTGAATTCGGTTGAAATTTTATTCCGCAACAAACGAATGTCGCCAGGTAAAAAGCTGTAAGAACAACTTCAGGAGCCGTTACCCCGTCAAGCACGCAGGGTGTACCATGAGCGGGCTCGGGAACAGTCGGTCGAGCAGCATGCCTTATGCGCTCCGTTTCTTCATACTACAGGTTGGCGACAGCCCTTCTTTATATGCTAAGCGATGTAATGATCCCTTTTTGATTCTGTTCCCGTGCCCACGGGATATTTGAGAAATCTTGTATTTGAGTGCTTAGATCTTCGTTTTCTTCTCTTAAGATCTGGGGATGGTGAACAAAACCCTTATCCTGGAACACGGCGAAACCCGAATGATGGCAGCTCTTAATAATAATAATAATTGGTTTTTTGGGGAAAGGAAATGGCGCAGTATCTGTCTCATATATCATTGGACACCTGAACCGCGCCGTAAGGGAAGGGGAAAGGAGGGAGTGAAAGAAGAAATAAAATACTGCGTCCGAGGGCACCAGCTCACTGGAGCATCGCGAGATTATTTGACTGCTTACAGAACTTAACGCCGCCTCAGAACAAGAAACAACTCGACAGATCTACGAATTAGTCAAAAGCATGGAAGGCATCAAAGAATGCCACAGGAGGATAGACACAAAGCTCGATGACGTATGAAAACGCCTTTCATTCGTAGAACAAAAGGCGCTCACAATTGATGCACTCCAGACAGAAATGGCTCAAACAGCCTCTACTCAAACAAATCTGACAAGCGAGTACGATTCGCTGATAACACGCGCTAAAGAATCAGAAAACCGATCTCGAAGGGGGAACTTAATTTTCCACAGGATTCCTGACGCCGACGAAACACCGACAGAAACTGAGGTGAGGCTTCTTTCAGCGTTATCAAGCTGTACAAATTACAATTTTAGTTCTGATGGTACCGAGCGTGCTCACAGGTTATGCCGTTATGAGGATTCTTTATTCCACCCAATTATAGCGAAGTTTAACAATTCTAAAGTAAGGGAGAAGTTATTCTCTGCACGGTCTAGTTTCAAGTAAGATGATGTTACTGCGTCTGAAGATTTTCCCCCCGAATCTAGGCTCGAGCGCAAAAAGCAATTGCAGTACGCCATTTCACTGCCGCACCAACGCCAATTTAGTTTTAAATATAACAGGTTGTTCATAAACAAAAAGTGCTACGTCTACGACCATGTGAATGACACTATGAGAGAAACAAAGAATCGCCCCGCTCAATCGCCGCACCCCACATCGAAACCTCCGGAACCAAGATAACGGTGCTCAAGAGGCAGTGGTGTTTTCACGCGTAACTTATCTGTTCTCTACAGAAACATCAGAAGTGTACTAAATAAACGTATTACTTTCCAATCTGTTATCGACACATGTGAAGCAGATATCCTTGTTCCCACAGAAACGTGGTTACATAGCGATATTGTAGACGCTGAGGCCTTTGAATATGCTACCAATTTTAATCTTTAAGGTTCGACCGCGCTTCCAGAAAATGTGGCGTAATACTTAACGTCGTAAAAAAAGAATATAACGTTATCATCGATTCTCGTCCCTAGCGCATTAGAAGCAGCATGGGTGTGCATTGAAACCGTGGCTAAAAAAAAAATTGTGCTCGGTATAGGCCCCCTAATTCCTTACCTTCCTTTGGTAACGAGTCCCATGATTCTATTAGCTTTATAATTAATACGTTTCACGCATCGCCGCTTTTTATTTTGGGTGATTTTAACTTCTCCTTAATTAAGTCGTCCAATGTTGAGACGGGCACGAGATTTGTGGTCCGAACACGACGGTGTTTTTGGACATGTGTACTCTATTTAGCTCGTCCCAGCTTGTCACGAAATATACAAGGGTATCCGGTGACGCTAACAACATTCTTCATTTAGACCTAACTTATGCACCTGACTTGTCCTCCGATATAACGTACCACCTTTTCTTAAACTTCGATGTGCGAGCCGTTAATAAATCTTCGAAAAAGAAAACAAATAATCCATGATTATAACAGCGCAAATTTTGATGTCATTATTGAAGAATTCTATTCATTTCTAGATATATTTTGACAGCTTTGATACTCGTAGCAGTCAGGAGAACTGGAACATTTCTCTCAGTAAAGTTAAATACTTAACGAACAAATATATTCCGCAACGCAGAATATCTTCGAACCCTAAAGCTCCATGGTACAACAAAACCATTAGAAGACTGTCTAACCGTAAAAAACGTCTATGTCGTTCAGCCAAGAAAGTTCGTACGGAACAACATTGGTTGGCATATAAAACTGCCGCATATGCTTACATGTGGAATAGCAGGCCAGGGTCATGTTACCACCGGCCGACCTCTCCTCCTTTCCTCTCATTAAAATTCCTTTCCCTCTCTCTTACAATAGTTCCCTTTCCACCGCTAAGTCCAATTTTCTACAAAATAGTCTACCTTCAATGCTTGCTGATAGCCCAAAAAAAGTTTTGGAATTGTATTAACCCGAATGAGAACTCCACAATTTCGCTAACAGATTCAAATGGCCAAAGTATTACTGACAGTGAATGTCCTACACTACTAAATGAAATATTCGTAAAAAATTTCTCTAGTGCTACTCTCTCAAGATTTCCAATGCTTCCTGCTTCTTGCTTTAATGAAATCTAATTTAAATATACCTAATCTACAGCATCGCCGAAGAGCCTTCCGCCCTGTGCCTCTTCTTTAAAATTTTTCATCATCCTACTCTAGTAGAAGAATGTATCTCGCCGTCAGCTTACGTTACATCTCGCCGCGACCACCATCACAAAGTAGCCGTTCCGGCAGGCCACACTACCTCGGTCTCAATGTCGTTTATTCCCAAGACATCACGTGACTGGAACCACCTTCCCGCATCGACAGTAAGCACTGCTGACTTAAATAACTTTGGTTCCACTATATTTAACAAAATTGAACTTGCTAGAATGTGTAACTGTTTACTTCATCGCCTGTAATTATGTTGATAGCGAATTTTTGTAATGTATGTTGTCATTGTATTAACTCACTCCCGTTAATAATTCTTCAGCCCTGAGGGCATATGTATATAACTAAATAAATAAATAACAGCATGCGGCAGAGAACGTACATATACTTACATTCTTTTATGAGTAAAACTACACAGCACGCAAGAAAAAAGACACATTTAACACATCACGACATAAACACAACAAGCAGCAATTTTCATGCAATTTTGAATATTTCATTGTTTGCTTCATGAAGTAGATCTTTTAGAATTGTAGGAAAATTTTTTAAATTTTGTTCCGTAATTTGCTCTACATCTGGTAATGTTTCAATGTTCCAGATAATGAATTTTATAAACTGATGAGTTTTTCTACAATCTTGCTGACTATAGTAAAAATAGGAAAATAGCACTATTTCTGTTGCTCCAAGCTTAAGAAGCCGGCAAAGTTCTCTTATGCTTTTTTTTTTTGGAAAAACAGTACTCAAGTTCCTATCGTAAATTAAAAAAACAAATATCCAGCAGGAGTCACCACCCGATAAAAACTTTAACCCACGGTGAAGTTTAGTAAGAAAATATATCGAAGTACAAGCAACAAGCAAAGAGGTACAGCCGAGAAGATTCGCTAGTGCCTCGCTCCTTAACTCCTTTCCTAGGCAAGGTGTCGAAGTGCATTTCATTCGCCCCGACAAGCGAAACGAGATAACGTAGTGCAAAAACATGCAACGAGACCTTCGAGCAACGGGCCTTCGCGTATACGCTTAGCGACGCGGACCGCTAACGCGAACCATCCGGCATCGCGCCGTAATACTCGGCGTAACATCGGCGTGCCTTCAGAGCCCGAGCGAGCGTGAACAAGAGGGAGGACACGCCGCGCTATGAGCGCCGCGCAAAGACACCGCAACCACGAGGAGCCAAATCCGGCTGTCATTCAAGCGCCCCTGCTCTATCGGGGTGCCGGGAGGAGACGAGATGTGCGGCGATTGTAACGCGCCCCACGAAGGCCCCGTGCATCTAAAGAGCCGGGCCGACCGCCACCGCAAAGAATGGAGCGGCTTGAACGCGTGCGCGCTTCGCTTCTTGACGCGTCCGTTCCGTGGGTGGACTTCCGTGCAGTATTTCCGTGCGTAGCAGCGCGTAATGACGACGGTCCCGCCCTCCGTGGTGCCCTGTGGATCCCGAAATGACAGTCTTGAGTCCACCTTATTGGTGCGCTGTTTTTGGGGCCTATAATGAGCAGAGGTTTATTTCTAATGGATGAGAGTGTGCAAATACATCAACATCAGCCTGACTGCGCACACTGCAGGGCAAAGGACTCTCCAATGTCTCTCCAATTAACCTGTCCTGTGCCAGCTGCTGCCACCCTATTCACGCAATCTTCTTAATCTCATCCGCCCACCTAAGTTGCTGCCGCCCCAGCTGCGCTTCCCTTCCCTTGGAATCCAGTCATCTTGCATTCGCATTACATGCCGTGCCCAAGTCCATTTCTTCCTCTCGCTTTCGACTAGGATGTCCTTAACTCGTGTTTGATCACTGACCTACTCTGCCCTCTTGCTGTCTCTTAACTTACACCTGCCATTTTTCTTTCCGTAGCTCGCTGAGCTGTCCATTACTTAAGCTGAACCCTTATTCGAAAGCTCATATTGTGTCACGGCTGCTTCGCATACATCAGCGCATATTCGAGGCTCGTAACCAATGGGAAGGGGGCACTCCCGACCCTTTCCCCTCTTTTCGTGTAGGGAATTCACCAGCTAGCATCCCCCCTCCCGTCATAAACAAGAAATGACCTTGGGTCCCTCCCGAAAATAATTTCTGCCTATGTACGTGATGTATACCATGCATTATATCCGAGCGACTCGCCTGGTGACTAAAACTGAACTCGCTAGGAAAATGCAGATTCTTTTAAGAATCATCACAGAGACGGACCCAAGCGACTCTGTTTACTATCGTTATGCTTATATTGCAGCCTGTTTTACTGTTGTAGGCGATGCTCTAACGCGACGTTGCGGGTGGGTTGACGATAAAGGCCGAAAGTGGCAGGATCATCATCTACGCGCGCGTCTATTTCAGAAATGATCCACCGGAAACTGAGGCACAGCCTCAGTTGAGAGCCTTCAGGAAAGGAGACGCAGGAACCACGGAGAGCTCTCTTCCGGACTCCAGAGTGGCTCAGTGGGCCCGTTTATAGGCTGCACAGAACTGTGGAGCAGTTCTGGAAGGAACGCCAGAGAAGCCGAGCTGGGGCCGGCATCCGGCTGCTGTCGAGCGAAGACAGCTCGAACGAGACGCGGCGCGGTCACACAACACGCGGTGGTGGGAATAATCGAAGCGCGCCTTTTGTCGGCGCTGGCCTCGCACGCGCGTCTCCGGCCGACGAAGGGCTCGTTGTTAATTCCTCTGCGCCCCCTTCCTACCTTGCTTCGCCGATTGCCGGACTTGCCACCGAAGCTGCGCTCATGGGCGTAAAATGGCCTTATCGTCGGAGAGAAAAGGCCGGTTGCGACGCAGAAACAGCGCAGGCGACCATATTCGTGGTTCTTTCGTTTCTAATAACCACTGTGCACGCGAGATGTTTAGGATGGTTTTTAGCTTTTTCAACTACGCGAATCTGCCCAGTTTTTCTTCGCATTATTTCTTCGCGTTTATTATTCGCTTCATTACATTACGTTGATCGGACCATCATAAACCTAAGCGAATAAATATGAGTAGTCTAACCCGATTCATGAGTGTAAACAAATAGTGTGACACTGAGGTCGGCCAACGTGCACTACGAAAGTGTTAAGTTCGATGCGAAGGTGCGCTGAAGATTACCACTGCGTCCATCACAAGCATGAACAGTTTATGTGGCCCGAAAGTTTAGCAGATGCGCACTGTTAACAATGGCAGAAATTGTAATGTGACATCGAATAATGATTATTCCTCTAACGTGTTGCATGATGAGCGTGATCAAACAATACACGGTTCTAGCACAACGCGATGCGCGTTCCGCTACCGTGACCCACTTCGGCTGCGCAGCGGCATCTGAGGGTGAGACATGCGCATGCGCAGATAGGTCCCCGCAGTAGTGGTTCATGGATCGCGCTGTACTAAAACTCTAGCGTGACCCAAGAAATCCGTAGAAGGAAGGCAGACTGCGCGAGTTGGTGCTCCATGACAATAATTAATTTTCAACAACGCTAGACAACATGACCAGACATTGGAAGAGACAAACGGATACAACACGTGTGAATGTTGCGACTTTTTGTAATCTGAGCATCAGTGTATGACAGTGCGCATGTGCGCCTATGTTTGTATGCATAAATTGACTTCCTATCTTGTAATAAACCACTTGCAAGTTCAGCGCCGTGTTTGTCTCTTCCTTTCTCCGGTCCTGTTGTCTAGCGCTGTTGAAAATTAATTCTTGTCCAAGAAATCCGCCATTGCCTGCAGCTAATATTGCTAGATAACCATCCTAGCACATATTATTGACAAGCTTCATTAATGAGCAGAATACGCAAAAGTGGCTGCGATTCAGATTGCACGATACTCTGAAAACGCGGAGGACGCGTTGCCTGCTTTCCAGCCCGTGCGCACATTTAGTTTTGTTGTGAGCTTTCATGAAGCTTTGCTCAGGAACAAAATTTGGACTGGTTTGGACTTTTCGGTTTTTATTTTCTTTAATTCGGCGGATTTTTTTCGGTTTTTATTTCAGGACGCTACTTCCGTTTTTTTTTTTTTCGGGGAATATTATTTTCTACGTATGAAATAGTGACTTTCTCGGTGACAATGTAGCAGTTCTGTGTGGTCAAAAGTCATTTAAAGTATATCTCGGTATTTTTTCATCCCGAACAATTTATTTACGAGTAATTAACGTGCAAATTGTACGACTTGGAGCTGCTCATTAGAAAAAGTTGCTACTCTCATTAGAGAAGCATTACAAGTTAAATAAAGACAAAACAGAAGTAGAAGTTCACTTCTAGGAACTAGGTTATCGTTCGGTTGTCACGCAGCGTTCAGCGAGAGGGCGGGGCACGACGTGGTCTGCGTGTTGATGGCAGAGATGGAACTGCCGCTCAATCGTCACGATAGGACTTTTTCGTGACGCCCATTCGCGTTTTGGTGTCAATGTCCTGCACGCACGTGATTAACCTATATAAACGACTAACTGCTCTAATCAGGTGATGACAGTGAAGAACATAGCTTATAGCTAGGAGACAGCTCAGAGATAATGCTTCCCGATCTGCAGAGGTCTGTAAGGTCGCGGAGCAACAACTGCGAACAACTGTGCTGCTTATCCTACAATACATACGTCGCATCACGCCCCTGGGTTCCCTACTTAATTGTTTTCAACTTTAAATCAGTGTAACTCGCATTCAGCTGTCAGCTAGCTTTGCCTTGGAAGCCAAAAATATTGACATTTTTCGCTTAAAACCGAATTTCGAAAATTGAATTCGGCGTACTTTTATCGGATTTTTTTTCGGTTTAAGCCGAAAAGTCCAACCAAGGTTGCTTGTTCCGAGCAGCCTCACGCGACCGGTCATTAATTTAACTGCCGCCTGCCGCAGTAGGCAGGTGGCATCGTGGCATTTTTCGCTCACAACGCCGAAGACAATTACGCCGGATTTTTTGCTCAACGCGAGCATTAAGCCTATCGCGTAATTAGCCGATGGGCAGACGCAAATAGTTTATCACTAGGCGATACTACGAGGCTCTAATTCAGCCGTGTTATCTCAACACCCTCCAGCCTTTCCTCGCCTTTGAAATCTTATAACAGGCAGAGGTGAGCTAGTTGGTGGGTCGTACTTGTATGCATAATGTCACCGCGCCAACGACAAGGGACGAAGAAAGAAACAGACAGGACGTAGCGCTGAACTTCAACTGAGTTTTGGTTTGGTTTATGGTTTATGGCGGTTTAACGTCCCAAAGCAACTAAGGCTATGAGGGACGCCGTAGTGAAGCTCTCTGCAAATTTCGACCACCTGGGGTTCTTTAACGTGCACTGACAGCGCACAGTACACAGGCGTTTAGAATTTCGCCTCCATCGAAATTCGACCGCCGCAGCCTGGATCGAGCCCGCGTCTTTCGGGTCAGCAGCCGAGCGCCATAACCACTGAGCCACCGCGGCGGCCCCCAACCGAGTTTTACTCCCGAGACAAGTCACATTTATGCATTCATCGTAATCACACCTGGAAACCAACAAACCATCATAAAACACTGTCATATCGGCGCATGTGGCACAAATTTTCATCTAGAAACGAAAACTCTTTTTTAGTTTGCGAGACTGATGTTTTGCTGACGCATAAGCCAAATTCTTTCTTTATACAGTATGCCTCGAAAATTTCTCAGCTAATTTTGGGCGTGAACTTTTTCAAAATTCTTGTTTCGCGGAGCCAAGGCGTGTAATTATGGCAGTGGCGACAATGGCCGGCCACTTTGCGCACCCCCAGCCAATGAGCCTAATCCTGCATGTTGCTCGTGCAGTCTCACGCTAATGCAACGTGGGATTTGTCACAGGACAGAACACTCTTTTGCACGGGACGAGCCTACCTATGTGCTTGATGCTACATTCCACCTTCTGTCTTCCCTTTACCATATTGCACATACTAGCAAGTGTTTTGTGTGCCGTAAAGACCGCCGGTATACGTCACCTTTCTGAGCCACTTTTTTAAAGCGATGTGAGATTTGGTTGTGGTACGGAATTTGTGATCATTTCAAGCGCTTTAATCAGGCAACTCTAGCCGGGTGCCGTGAAATGCAGCGCTTCACCAATGAAGCTTATGAGAAAGGCCGAGAGCGAACATTTATCTATGTGGAGTCAGTCTGATGGAAATCCGCAAAGCAGTGAATAAGTGCTGCACACAGCTGCTTCCACCTTTCAGAGAGGCCAGCACACCGCATGTGCACTGGCCTGCCGCCGCATCCGGCTCTCTGAAGAGGGGAACGATTTCGGCGTGCTCGAACATCGGTGTGACTCTTCAGGCAGATTAGTATGAAGTGGTTGGTCGCTATAATCCACTCGCCTTCGACAAAGCAACGAGATTTCATATCACAACCTGTAGAAATGGAAGCACGGCACCCTGCGGTGCAATGCAAAATGTGCCCGTGTGCTGTGCAGTGTCAGTTCACGTCAACCCCAGGTGGTCCAAATTAATCCATCCCTAATAGCCCATGCGTAACTCGGTGACGTTGAACAACACAGTATACAACTGCTATCTTTGTTCTGCAGCGCTGCCAGATAGGAAACATTTTCCACAATTGCGAATAGCCACTTGTATTGCCTTTTATGTTTCCTGTGTTCCCATATTTATTTCTTCACTTTTGCATCTTCCACTCCTGTCCCGTCACCGCGGTGTTACTAATGCACTGCTTCTGGGCTGTGTAACGCCCGGTGTAAGCAGATTTCACCCTGTTCTTGCAGTCCACCGTTAACCATTGTTCGATCACCAGATCCCAGTAGCTTATCTTTGACCAACCAGTCAGCTGGAAAGCGCCGGCATCGGACGTTGAGCGAAGACTGTAGCCGCCAGCGCGTCCTCTGAGCTTCAAAGCGCCCTACGTTATAGACTTCCCCGTGTATGTACACCGCTTGAGAAGGAAACCCCGTCCATGTGCCTGTGATGACGAGTGCTCACGCCCGGCCGAGAATGATGCGCGCGTTCACAGCGCGCTGCTGCAAGTGACCTCGGGGTCAACGCGGCCGAGCTGCCACTCAAGAAGGGTGGTCGTAAGCGCGGCCGCCATCATTGCACTGAGATAGACAGCTACGTACCCGGCGACGGATCCGCTGACTGGCCGCTGAAAGAATCGCGCGGCTTCTGTAGCCGCTACATACGATCCCGATACACTGCTTCCGACTTCTTCTGCAGTAGACACCGGTAGCACCTTTCCATAGCGAGTACCTGGTGTCCAGGACGTCCGTGATTACCACAACTTCTCTGAGACGAAACTACCAGCTGCGGGCACGGCCTCACGCGTTTGTTTTGCTTGAAACTGATCATTTAGAATAAGGCCAGGCGTTTAGGAAATCGAGTAGCAGATGAACCTTTCATGATGGCTATACTTACGGTTTGGTCGACTGAAAGACGTGCACAGTTCACTAAAAATTAAATTCACTCACTCCGCTAGCCTTGTTCCGCCTTCTTTAGAAAAAGGGTACAGTGTCTGAAACGTGCCGATGTAATGGAAAGCCTGCCTGCTGGCCCTACCTTTTACACGGTTTCACAGAGTGCTGTTTTAGAGCGCAAATCACTATTGAAAAGCTCCACGTATTTATTTACAACGTTTATAATGTCGCACACAAACGCAAAGACTGTTCCGAATACACGGTTGTACACGGCTCGATGAGACTGAACTGAAATTAAAGGAATTGTCACAACTCCAGTGAAGTTTATTAACGAAAACTATGACAGGTTGGCCTGCGCTGCCAAGGTTTTCTTAAAGTTCACCTCTTGCGCGGCGCATTTAAGGGCTCCTCTGTCTAAGGCAGGCTGAAAGATCCGCTCTTTCCAGCAGTTCCGTTTAGTTAGCCACAATTGTGCGCACGGTTCAAGGGCAGAAAACCTCCCTCTTTTCACAACGGTTGGAAGCCAAAGCCGGGAGGAGGGCAACACACGTAGAGAAGGGCGGACACCGCTCGCAAAACCGAGCTCAGAAACAAAGCGTCGGCGCAGGAAAGGAGCCACCATCGTCCGAAACTTTCTTCTCCTACTCGCCGCGAGATAACTTGGGGTTCAATGCGGATCGGGCCGCGGAATCCCGTCGCTGCCTCTGGAATCGAATTCTACGAGCAAGGAGTGAAAAAGCGCACAACAGAAGCGCCAGGAAGCGCGCCCGATGGCAGAAGAAAATAAGAAGTCTTTGCCCAAACGAGGGGCCGCTCCACGCGACGGGAACCCGTGCGGGCTGAGAGGAAGAAGAGAGACAGAAAGAAGTGCGGGGCAGTTCCCTCGAGGCTCGCAGACGAGGAGCATAAGACTGTGACACCGAACAACGCAAGGGCGTGTCTTGAACTCCCCTCCGACCGCTGCGGGTCTCGCCAAGTCGCGGGGAATCACCGAGGCCGTGTCCTGGACCGCCGTGGCCTCGCTCGTGGCGTGCGATCAGTGACCGCCCGCTCTGGAACAGTTGAGCTAAAGATAAGCAGAGGAAGAAAAAGGAAAGAGGCGGAACGCGAGAACATGGAAACCGTTTAAGCAAGGGATCAGGCACAAGTAAAACAACTCCCGTTGTCACAAAAAGACGCCGGCCAGACCAAAGAGAGCGAGGGCGGAAGGAAAGACAAAAGTCTGCGTGAATCGAAGTGCGGGTCGTCGTCGCTGGGAGCAGAAGTTGCACCGCGGGTCGAAGGCACGTGCGCGGCCCTCCCCTGCCGTTTTATTCACTTTCTTTTGACCGGAGAAGAAAGCAAGCGCGGAATACGATCAGCGGATGCTAATCGGGTGGCGACCAGAAAAAGTTGGGAGCAGCCGCAGAATGGTGGTACTTTGAAAGACCAGGCATGGCGTGTCGGCGGCCAACGACCACGGGAAAAAACGATACCTCTGAGCTATAGAGAGTTGAGAGCATACTGCCGTTTCCGTATCTAACTAACTGTCGTGCATGGAATCAATTCTGCGTCTATGAAAAAGGTGCTCAAGGAAGACCATGGTGTCCGGCGCTGATAAGAGGTGTTGAAGACCCACTTACATCACCAGCACTTGGCATATATATACTCCGGTATGCATTCAACATGTCTATAGCTAGTCAACAAGCATCGAATGTCCAACATAAAGGCAAGAAAAGCCTCACAGGCTGGCACATGGTACAGCCTTGTAGGCAGAAGACGAGTAACGAAGGTGAGGATAGTTTATGCGCACTAAGGCCCGGCTTTCCATTATTATGCATTGTTACGAAGTCTATTTCCTTTCTGTCCCTAAGGTGAGGCAAAACATTTCGCTGCAGCGGCAACTCGTGTGACGCACCTCGCCTAACGCTCTCCTGTGATCTTCCAGGAAGTTCGCGTTGCTGCTGTTTGCTTGGCCGCTGCATCTGTGTGGCCCTTGGACGTGTGGCGTCTTCGTGGCTGCCATTCCGTGAGCGTCGTTTTGAAGTTGGCGCCCTTCTTCACGCAACACAGAACCCGCTGTACCGTTCGTGGCATTCCCGGGCGACTGCAGCGACACATCGGTGCCTTATCGACTTCATCTACTGCGGGCGTTTTTCGCTCGTATTTGGCGCCAGCGGCAGCTCGCGCGGTCCACCTCGCCTCACGCTCTACTGTGATCTTCCAGGTTCGTCCCTTTTCTTTGGTCTCCAGTCTAGGCCTGCCGCTGCTGCCAAAACAGAATTTTCGTTGATGCATTTTCTGTGTTTGTCGGTTCAGCTTTTGGCATGTCCCGTTGCTGCGCGTGTGGAGGAGTGCTCCCTGAAGAGCACTTACAACTGACATGTTGTGAGTGCGGTTTTTCCTTCCACACGGGCACCTGCTCGGGTGCGACTGATGAAACCTTTAAGGGAAACCGAGGATCGTTTAGAAAAACTTGGAAGTGTCCGGCCTGTAAACCCAGTTCAATTAAGGATACTGTCACAGGGACAACCTACCAGTCAGAAGTTAATATTCCTGTAACATTGTTAGACATGAACAGAAAGCTTAACTCCCTGCTTTGCCGCCCTGAAAAAGTGGACGGAATTGAAAAAGCAATTTATGTGCTTTGAGATGAGTTCGACAAGTTCAATGAGCGACTCGGTGCCCAACAGAAGGAAACGAGAGAGCTCTAGGTTCGAGTTGCAGAGCTGGAAATCAACTCTGCCGGCGCTGAACTAACCGCGATCAAGTCTAGCGTCAATGACCTGGAATGACGTATTCGGCGCCTGAACCTGGAGTTTCATGGTATCATTCAAAGTGAACGTGAGGACCTGCTGGCTGATTACCGAGGTTGGTGCCGATGTTTCTCTTGAACCACTGACGCAAGAGGATGTCTTGGCCGTGCATTGGTTTCCCGCGCAAAAGGAGAGAACTCCAGTCATTCTTGCCCGGTCTTCTCGTCAGGAGCTTAGGAACAAATTGTTTGCAAAAAGGACCGCCCTGAGCGGTGCAGACACTTCGGTCTCTATCAGAGGGAACATGAGTAAGTATTCGCGAGACCTGCAGGATACTGAAGGAGCAGGCGAAACGATTTGGCTTCAGGTTTGCTTGGCACGTCAATAAAAAAATGCTAGTCAGAAAGAAGAAATGGGACTCCGCCTTTGCCATTCGGTCAGAGTGTGACGTTTCTCTGCTAGCTCAGTAACCCACTCCCCAAGCTATCACGAATTACTGCTTCAACATCAAGTAAATGGTTGGCTTGACTTGAATAATTTCTCTGCCCTACATATTAATGTGCGATCCTTGCGTAATAAATCTGATGGCTTTTCATATTTTGTCGACAATCTGCAGCACAATTTTCATGCAATTCTGTTAAACGTGAACTGATCACTATCGTCAGCTGCCGAAACGGCGACAGCGGCACGGATGGGTCTCGTTGACTGTACGCAGGTGTCAGGCCTCGATGTCACGTATGTTTATGAGCACTTGTTGGATTTATCAATTCTTATGTGAGGACTTTTTGTCTGCCTGAATGGCCAAATTGAAACATATTTCCACCAGCAGACCAACGGGCATGAGCACGCAGCAGTTGTGGAGAAATTAAAAGTAAAGTGCGACGTTAATAGTTACCTGTTTGTGCGTACCCACATGGTGTTCTGTTTCTTCGTGTCCTGTGTGCGGGAAAGGAGGATAACGGACAAGGTGATCGCATTAGAAAGTGACAAGAATTGTTTACCACAATTCATACTGAGTCACTAAGTTATGAAAAACTTCAACCCAGGGTAACATACAACTTAAAGAAAGTAGCAGCCAACATAGTCTACTTGTTTTTCACCTTTCCTTGTACAGCACGTAGGACAGCTTACATCCGAGACAAATTATGTAACAATGAATTCTTGCTGTGCAGCAAAGCATCATTTGCAAACTGCTAGGTGCTGAAATGCATATGAAGTAAATGTCTACATCTGTCTACGCTTGGCGCTGATGCAGCCCCGCCCCCATCATGTATAAAAAGGCGTACAAATAAACCCCGCTCGTACTTCTTGTTCCGGCCATTATGTTGTGGCCTCTGCCTTCTGGTGGCCCCACGACAGGATAGAGAGAATAAAATTACCGGCTCGTTCATTTAGACAATTTTACCCTCCTTTCGACAAGAAAGGAACTCCTCCGGCGCCGCACACGTGCTCTCATCCCTCCGTGTGCGGTAACCCTCCCCCGCGGTCTTACCCGTGCAGAGTAAGTTGCGCTTAGGAGGAACCGGGTCGGGGTTGCCCTCACACCTGCCGTCACTCGGAAGTGGCCTCAGTACCGAAATTTGTTTCCTCGGCCTGGGTGTCAGATATGTAAACACGACGACATTGAAGCCGACATTTGATCACTTACTGTGGGACTGCCCAGCTCTCAAGCCTACAAGGATCCGGCACCTGAAGGTAGCGGGTCATTCACCAAGCAACCCTGCTTCATATATTGCCTGGACGCAGGGACCATAGCATCGTTCGCTACTGGACTTCATCAAATCAGCTAGCCTTTTTCCATTAATTTAATCACCACTACATTTTTCATCACACCTTCACCCATCATTGATGCCCGGAGGCAATAAATGTCGCTTTAAAAAAAGGACGCTGAAAAGGATGCAAAGGCTAGTCTAATGGCCGCTGGGTCCATAACGATCTAGAGTAATAATTATGCTATAAAAGTGCTAGTTTTAAAAGGTCGAGGAAGAGACTGTGTTCACAGACATTCCAGACTTTTTGGTACCACCAGTGCCTTAGGAATGGTTTACTAATGTCTAACACACGTGCTATGCCGCCGTGCTAACTCCTTAACTAAAACCAGACGGGAATGCCTTTGGTTCAACAGTCTGCAAGACTTAGTCTAGGAAAGTTGTAAAAAAGGCTGAAGTCAACTTGGATCAAGCTTCTCTGTGTACTAGAAAAGCCTGGGCAAAATTTTGTATGCTCTACGATACTATCTATAATTTACTGTTCCTCAGACCTCCTGAATCAAACTCATTTATTGCATGACAAAAAATTTGCTGCAAAATTTTTTGCAAGGAAAACGCAGCAAAAAAGTTTTCCATTAGCAGCTGAAAAACTTGCTCCTTTTGCAGTTGAGCAATAAAGCTGCCAATGTCAAGAGCTATTTCTGCTTTTCGCTACGGCCTGTCTTGTCCTTGTGCCTGACTTTGTGTTTGTTGTGTACTGTGAGCAGCCCACCTGTAATGACAGTACTACCTGGTATTACCTGGGTTTGCAGTAGCAGCGATAACCAACTGACATCGATTCTTTTTACCAGCACAAGAATTGCTCTAAGAAGCACCTAAGACAACTGAACATCGACTGCGGCTCTAGCAGAGACGAGCAACCAAAACAAGCGAGCATAAGGTCAGACGCTAGATGGCGGTGCGGTCTGTTGGGGCGGGAAAACTGTGTACACATCTTTCTTTCCGCATTGCATTTACACGACTAAGGCTCCATGGGTACACTGCAGTCCCTCTTAACGACATTATCGCGATGGAAAAAACGCAGCACTAAAACAGCGCTCATAAAAGGCAGAAAGAAACAAGCTCAAACTCAGCATCAGCTCCCCCCCCCCCTTTCGCCTGTGCGGTTTTTTCAGCGACAGAGCTTCGGAGAGCCTGCGAGAAAGCTCAAAGGATTCGGTTTGCAAAGTCGTCCTCGCGCATCTGTGTTGTATGTGGCCCCAGAGTGCGGCTCTTCAGACCGGCCCGTTTGAAGGATCCTCCCCTTTCATTATCGCTCGCGTCCTTGACACGGTGCGAACCGAAGGGGGCGGTGGAGGTGGGGGAGGGAGAGACCCGGCTGAAGCCAGTTCATGAAAGGCTTCGAGTTCTGTGCATGATCAATCACGAGGAAAGAAGAGTTGGACAACGGCTTGTAGCACAGATGTTGATCAATGAGCGACGAGGGAGTGGGGCCACTATAAGCGAACAGAACAATGACAGGACTTTTTTTTTCTCCGGAGAGTAATCTTCCCAGCACGATCATCTCTCCGCCGAGCGTCTACCCTGTCGCCCGCTTCGCGCTGTATTTCGGAGCTCCGCAGTGTGCCTTACCGGACCGGAAAGCTGAAATTAAACGCATATGGGATGGTACGGCCGCCAAAGCAATCAGTGCCGAAGAACCGTGATCCCACGCCAAGTGTTTACCTAAAAAGCCGACTAAATAATTTAATTCCAAGGCTTTTTTTTTCTAAGCTGAAACCATATTTATTTATTATCCGCCCTCAATTGTTGGTTATTCTGTTTTAATATAAGCTAATTTGTTCATTAGAGAGTTTTAGTATTGCGGGCTTTGCGTGATTGCGTGCAGAGCGGAACAGCGGGTCCAGAGTGCGCATGCGCAGGACGATACCGGAAAAATAGCTTTAGCACATGCACGAAATTTTGGGAATTTAGCGTTGCGGCTGTTGCGGCCTTTGCGCAAGCCCTACTGAACTGCAGACCTACCTGCACAGATGGCGGGGTCCTATGGAGCAGCGTGCGACAACTTTGTAAGCTTTTTGGCCGTTGAGGGCGCTCGGTTGCGCTGTTCGTCTGCTATTATCATCATCATCGTCGTCATCTGCCATTTCGTGCGCGCTGTTTAATATATTTATTTTGTCTTTCTCTGCTATCTTAACATCAGCAATAAAAATAGACACAATAACAATTTTTCCGCGCTAGAAATGTATGAAAAGCGCATTCCTTTTTGGCCGCTTTCTTTTCGTCGTCACCACCATGCCTAGCACAGATAAATGGATGATAATGATTACGTGGATAAGCGGTAAAACTGCCCTGTTTGCAATAAAATGATTGATGTGTGCCGCCGTGGTGGCTCGACGGTTATGGAGCGCTCGGCTGATGACCCGAAAGACGCGGGTTCGATCCCGATCGCGGCGGTTGAATTTCAATGCAGGCGAAATTCTAGACGCCTGTGTACTGTGCGATGTCAGTGCACGTTAAAGAACCCCAGGTGGTCGAAATTTCCGGAGCCCTTCACTCCGGCATCCCTCATAGGCTGAGTCGCTTCGGGACGTTAAACGCCCATAAACCAAACCAAACCAAAATGATGGAGGAGGACATTTTCTCAACAGGTATATATTAGCGCCAAACCGCCCGTAATGTTTCTATCCTAGCGGCAAAAGGCATGAACTAAAACATGCGCGCTGAAGCAGTGCCATCTGTGCAGGTCTGTGCTTCAGTAAGTCTTGCTTTCGCGCCCTTATCGTGAAACCATGGCGGTGTCCATCCAAGCTATAAAGCCGCCCACTTCAGCATGTTTGCCGGCAACTACTGGTGTTGTTGCTTTTCGCTATGACTTTCCTTGCTTGGACGATAAAGTTTAAGCTGCAATTAAGCCCAGTTTCTTAGGTACGCTCTCGATACTGGCGACCTCAAGCGTAATGGGACCTCAAGCTGCGCAACTGCCCGGAACGCATGGAGGAAGCCGGAACGTAACGCAAACGTCCGGAACGAAACAAAAATAGCTTTGAAGTCTGTCGCGGCGTTTTCTGTACTTAAACGGTGTAACACAGCAATTTATATTAAACCCACAAAAATTTTGGACCATATT